>PVKN010005462.1:0-30711 GCA_004027915.1 Capromys pilorides | reverse complement strand
AGAGGAAGAATTTCTATCCCATTGTTAATGTTATTTATCTCTATATAATTGAATATTTGATAATATTTGTTTATTTTTTTATTATCTAAATTATACAGTCTTCTACAATTAGCATGTACTTATTTACCAAGAAGGAAAAAATACAGATTCCAAACCAGGTAATTTCTTATCCTAGGACACAAAATAAGTTGATGTGAAACCCTTTTTTCCATAGCTTGATCCCCCAGCCACCACTCCCTGTGGGAGTTCCAGGATAGCTCATGCTTCATGTCTTACCAGCCATGTTGGACACACTGATTCCCTGGTTCCCAGGACTCAGTGCCTGGGACTCCCTCGGGCTACTGACCTGAGACTCACTCTTGCTTCTGTCCCTTGCTGTCAGAAGAAGTCAGCCCCGCACTGGCCCATGGAACATTTTCTCTATTGTCTCCTGGAAGCCATGACCAGATGTGCCCACATTCCTCTGAGACAGTCTTCAGAAACCCCGTGGGATCCCCATCCACCTGGCTGGCTGTTCCAGTCTTCAGTCTACAGAGGCAACAGTGACGGCACAGATCCCTCTCCACAAACCCAGTCTGATCATTTTTGTACATCTTAACGACCCTACAGTTGCCAACACTGAGTCCTCCCAAAAGCCATAGTCTTTCTCTTTCATGCTCCCCAAACTTTTTGCAGCTGTGATCCTTACTAGTAGTCAACAGCCTATGCCTTTTGCTTTTGCTGTGGATTGTTTCTATTTACTTGTTGGCTTTGGCTATGTTTTATCTGCATGAAAAGTTCCATTCTGCCTGAACAGGACAGAAAGGCTTCTCTCTGGTGGGATGTTTGGAAGGAAAAATACAGCCAATCATGGATGGAGAGAGGCCAACATCTCTCAGCAGCACTGAAGAGTAGGACAAGGTGGTGGAGGCAAGCAGGGGAGAGAGTGCCTCACCGGGCAGCAAGACATGTGCGACACATGGGCTGACTCCACTGGAGCCACACGGGTGCCTGGGCTCGCGATCACGGTGGAGTTGATGCTGCCCCAGTATTGGATGCCTGCTCTCCACCACTGGGGAGAGGGACACTGGACCCAAGAATCTATCAAAATGTTCTGGTCAGAAAGGATCTGGGCACACAATCATGAAAGCCCGTGGAAGCCCAAGAGGAGGCCTCCCTGACAGTTTCTGCTCCCACTCCTGCCTTCCCTCATACCAGCCTGGCGGATCTCAGGTACCTATGCACACTTTCCAAGCTAACTGCCCTTGAGAGCAATACATCGCCTACCTCACCCCTTGTCAAAAGCTGAAGACAACATGGAGATCAGTGATCCTGACATCTTCAACCTACCATATGGAATGTTCTTCTAGAACCTTCTTGACCTCTAACAGAGATCTATGCCCAAATGACCTCCAACAACAACCTGCAACTTCTAGAAGAAGGACAGATGTGCCCAGAGTTCCTGCATCTCAAAACTATCATGTGTATTGAGTCTATTTTCTTAGCCTACTGAAAAAATTACTTGATACTTGTTCTGAGTTTAAGAAACAACCTTATTAATGACATCACACTGTTGAGCAGTATTCACTGTCAATTTACATTACGTAACAGAACGTGAAGCTCAATTTCCTTGTGTCACATTTGTGATGATTAAATTATCAGCAGATGTAGTCATTCTGAGCTGTAAGAAGGTCCTAGAGGGTGCTAATTAACATGGCACTTTTCTAAAAACAGACATTCTAGCACAGTTCAGTAGGAAATTCTGCCACTTGGGAACACTTATGGGTCCTACAGTAGCATCCTTAGCCCGTACTTCGAAGATTTTTCTTCTGTTCTTGTTGCTACTTCTTGGGAGGAATAGTAATATCATAAACATACTGATCTTTCCAGTTGGATCCACAATCCATATTGCAGCAAGCTCTGCTGATTCTAAAGGAAACCGTCACCTATCAATGATCTAGTTACTGTTGGTGAAAGGGTCAAAAACTGCAGCTCATAGAATCCCCGCAACGGTGTCCATGAGGCTTTGGTGAGGCTCAGATTCCGGCAATCTTTGCTGGTTAGGGGGATCCAAGGCCCCAGAAAAGGCTCAGAAACACCAACTAAGTGGTCATCTCACAGATTTCACTTCTTTTGTGATTTTAGAATTTTTATAGACTCTTCTAAGAGGGTGAAGGTCAAGAGCACAACATGCTGAGGCTTATATGTCCTCTTTTATTAATCTATGAAGGCCTTATAATGAACCACAACTACTATACATTCTTATCTTTCTCCATTCAAAATGATGATATAATCATATTTTGAAATATTCTTCTTAATGGGCTTTAGATGATCATTGCATTACTGTTACATGTTTACAGTATGTTTTATCATTTAAAAGTATATATTTATAAATAGTCATAGGCAAAAGGACAAAATATCTTGTTTTTGTCCCAAAATGATCCAGTGGTAATGAGGGAGAAAAAGATATAGATGAAGAATACTGCCCATAAGTTGTTAATTGTGGAAGCTGGCTCCTGGGTATATGAGACTTTCATATATTATCTCTGCTTTGTATATTTTCATTTTTCCATCCTGGAAATTTAAATTGCTTGATATTTTTTAAAAAGGATTGGGTTAGGAAATGGCTCGCGATCCTTTGTATATGCACTAAGGGAATAATAGATTGAGGATGATCACTGTTTCAGCTGAGGCTGTTCCAAAGTATCTTTTGGAAAACAGAATGAGGTTTATATGAGCCAACTTTGGGAAACGTAAACTCACTGGAACAAAATAATCCAAGATTTTATTTCAGCTCCTGATTGAGCAGAAAGGCTCTAAAATAATCCCAAGATCTCTATTATTATTATTTTTTGTATCCCCTGTGCAGAAAAACCAGTGATGAGACAGCCACAAGAGAACTGTGTGCTAAAGAGAGCGGGTGGAGAGGGCAAAGTACTGTGAGAACAGAAGCCTCAGCGACAGGAGGAGCAATTTCAAACTGCAGGAGCAATAGGTAGACTCAGGGTCGTTACTTAGTATTGGGGCATCTCTTGGGTTTCAGTTTGCAAAGACAAGGAGAGGGGTCACAGGCTGCCAATGAGGGGCAGGTGCGCCAACATTCTAATTTTGCAATTGAGGAAGCTGAGGTTGTTCCCCAAACTCATGACGTTGACAAGAAACAGGGCAGGTATCCAAAGTCAAGTTGGGCTGGCCCCAAATTTCACACTCCTCCTTCATCATGATTCTCAGAGCCACTGGTTCTAAGGATGGAAAGAGGAAACAGACAGTCTAGTTCTCGCAAGCCTTTCCAAACACAGGGAACAAAGCCATACACCTCTTGCCACATCCCAAGCGGCAAGTTGTGGTGAATCACCCCACTAGGACTACCCCTCTCTAAATCCGTGAGAGTGCTCAGCGGGAGAAACAGCAGTCCCGCCCTTGGACTGAGATTTGAGCAGGAAAATACTTATCTGGTAGATGATGGAAGTTGTAATGCCTACCATTGAGTAAAATAAATGTCTTCATGATTTGTGACTGACCCATTCCAAAGGAGGGACAAGAACTGGAAGACCACAGCACACACCGCAGGGCCTCTTGGGCCAAGATCACTCCTGCTGCACAGTGAGAACCCTTGGATACTCTCAGAGAAAGCAATATCTGAGAAGGGAAGATGTTTCTAGGAATCACTTATTGAGCATCGACAGGATAACACAACACCCACTTCTAGAAAATCAAGGAGGCCAATGTGCCTAAATAAGCTCATGGAAATTGGGTCAGTAAAGAATACACAAGGCGATGTATACTTTTCCCTCCTTTTGGAAAGTTACAGAGATCTATTAAAGGCTCTGATACACGCTATCCTATAAAGACCTGTTGACTTCTGAATTTCCTCAAAGCACTTGTCTTTCACCACAGGGCCACTTTTGCACTTCAGAGTTTAGCCTTGCATGAAAATGCAATGCCTGGAGATATCTTTTATAAAGGCACAGGTGTACCTGTGAGATCCTGGGCACTTTTTTATAAGTCTGCTCTGCAATCAAAAGACCAGAAAAAGAGATGAATACCCCTAGCCTCACACTGTACATACAAGTCAGCCTCTAACTCAAGGCTAGCTAACACAAAACTCAGATTATTTTCATAAGGAGGTAATAGGATCTAGGCCACATGGTTTACAGGATTGAGAAGAGAGCATACTGTGGATCCCAGGTTAGTTGGGATCAACAGAAGCCGCTCTTTGGAAGGAATTTGAATTGAAATGAGCATTACTGGAAGGGTGGACAGAGATAGGAGAAGAAAAGGGAAGGGGTTATTTAAAGCAAGGAGAATGATGTACTCAGGTGGCTTATTGCTTGGTCATCGCTGATCAAGCCATGCTAAGAATCATGTTCTTTACCAGGTGCATTACTTTTTATGTATTTTAAATGGCAGAAGTTCAATTAAAAACAATTCCATATTCATATGGGATTAGATAAAAGCACTTTATTGCCAGACATAGTAGCACACGCCTGTAATCCCAGCACTTGGGAGGCTGAGGCAGGAAGATCAGCGCAAGTTCGAGACCAGCCTGGGCTACAAAAGTGAGCTCAAGGCCAGCCTGAACTGCATAGCGAGATCCTGTCTCAAAAAGAAAAAAAAAAAAAAAAAAAGCACTTTATATTTTAGCCACTCTCAGTGAAAGGATATAGTAGTTAGGGCTGATTTTCCCAATTTCTGTGAATGCACTCCTGGGACCATGATTAGATGATTAGAACACTGATTCCAGGCTCAGTGTACCATGAGGAAGTGTGACTGGAAGAGGCAGGCTACAGGGCATCACCTGGAAGGAGGGATCTCCCTGCTAGGGTCCTCGCTTCCCTCTCAACTCCCTGGCTGCCATGAGGGCAGCAGCTTTCCCCCACAGCAGCCCCTTCCTCCCTGCTATTTCTCCCTTGGAGCATGCCAGCCATGGACTGTCACTTCTGAAATCATTGTCCAAATAAACCTCTCCTCCTGTATGTTGTAAGTGCCACATAGTTTGTCTCCGTGACAAGGAAAGTGACTAAGACAGTGTTCTCATGGATTAACTCTAACTCCTTATTCAGGCTGTTTTCCTGTGCCTTCTTCTGTCCTAGAGTTACTTCATCCCAGAAAGCCTCTGAGTGAGCCTACACACCAGCATTTTCCCAACTCATTAGTGCTCTGTGGGGTTTACTTCGAAGGCCACAGTTTTGTGGGAATTATTTACAAACTAACTCTAGGCACTCTGCAATGGTATTTTTCTACCAAAGACAATGGCGTAATTGCCCTGCTATCAAAGGAACATGAGTTTGACAGAGATGGAAAGAGGATGGGGTTATAGAAGTGTGGATGTGAGAACACAGCCCCTCCCACTGGTGGGAACCTTCTCTTGAGGAAACCTCCCTGTGAGAATGCAGCATCATGGCGGCCACGGAGCTGAACTCCTCCAGTCACATGTGAGCAATACTTTCTTTTTGTCCCTAATTCTGCACCTATACGCAATTGACCCGACATAGGAATCTGAGATTTAGAAAATACTCTATGTGGCCTAGTCCTCTCACCTTGAAGAGCAGAGAGTGTGCTTCTCCCTCACCGTCCACACAGCCTTCTTGGTGACCTCTTGTCCTTTCCTTTGATGGACACACAGGTCAGCAGGGATGGGTCCGACTTCAGACTTTCTTCACTGTCATCGGTCCATCTTACAAGTAAAGACATCAACCCAGGAAGCTTAAACTGACCACAGAGGTACAGGTGCTTTTCTTTCTAAGGGTGTCATGGTTGCCACCATAAATCAGTAGAGTCTGTAATCAAATATTATTCATGCAAAAAGGGAGGGGGGGCCTGTGTGAAAGTGTGAGAGGGAACACCCTGACTGTTGTCTATTAAGTCTTTCAGTGTCTAAGAAGCCTCTTGATTCCATGAGTGCTGGGTTTTGCCTGCCTTCTCATTTAAAATATATATAAAGGAGAGGAGGGAGGGCCAATAATATTTGTATATAAGGTAAATGGCATGGGTAGAAGATCATTCAGCAGTATAGTTCAGAAATGTCCATAGAGACCAGAATAACAGTTGGCACACAGTAGGCCTTCAAAAGAAGAATGTGAAGAAATACTTGAGTACTGCCTTGAAGACTTACTTAAAGTAATGTATTCAGTATCTAGGAGGTTAAATCCAGCACCCTGATTTTATACATTAAGAATCTGACCGCACGCAGGTGCAGGGGCCAGGGATTCAGTCCCAGGCCTGCTGTGCGAGTGCTGGCCCCACCCCTAGGGCACACTGAGATGGCCACTGAGACTGAGCATGGTGGTGCATGCCTGTAACCCCCACTCTTGGAAGGCTGTAAACAGGCGGATCTCTGCAAGTCCAATCTTGTAGTGAGACCCTGAACACCTTGCAGACCCTTCCTTAAAATACAAAAAATAAAAAAAGAAACTGAGGCAGAGGACCCTTTCTATAATTTGCCTGAGGTCATAGGGCTTCTGTGGCATGTAGGGAGGGTTCAGACTCAAGTGACCTTGATTTAGAGCTGACGCTGGAATCCAGAGAGGAGCCCGGGGCAGCCGCCATGCCGGTTATCAACTGCTGTGTAATGAGCATCCCAACAGGTCATAGTTTAAAATAAACATTTTATTTTTGCTCACAGTTTTGCTTGACTAGGAATCAGAAAGCGTTCAGCCAGGCAGCTTGTCTCTGATGCTCTGGTTTAGGTGGGGCAACTGGGCTGAGAGACCCGTGCCAGGAGGACCCTTTCATTCCTATGCTGCTCACCTGACAGGGGTCACCAGAAAGTTGGACACATAGTCCTAGACCCATCTACATGCAGCTCCTGGGACAGGTACTTATGTGGCTAGAAGTGGATGGTGCCTCAAGGTGGGACTGGAAACAAACACCACATCCATCTCTTCAAGGGGACACCATGCTCAATGGGAGATGCTTCCTGGAACCTGGACCATTATGGGCCCCCAAGAGACTCATCTGCTCGTGGTGGGGTGTGGGAAAGTGATTTGATAATGGGGCTTAGAGCTCTTTGCAAGGAGGTGGGGTCTGCTCAGGAGAGGTGGGTCACTGTGAGTGTGCAACCTAGAAGGTTCTATCTCCTGTCCAGCCCCTCATTTGACCTCTCTCTTCTTTTGACCCACCATGCCATGAGCAGCTCTTCCCCCCAACATGCCTTTCTGTTCTGCTATTTCTTCTTGGAAGCCAGCTAACCCCAGACTGAAGTGTGAATCAAAATAAAGTTCTCCTCCCATAAGTTGTAGGCATGTCCCAGCAATGAGAAAAGGGACTAAGACAGTGACCATTCTTAAGTCAGATATAGTGGCACATCCCTACAATCCCAACATTGCAGGAGACTGAGGCAGGAGGACCACAAGTTTGAGCCCAGGATGGGCAATTTAGCAAGACTGCCCAGAACTCAGAACTCAAAAATAAAACAAAGGGGGGCCTGGAACATAAAAGGCTGAGACAGCCCTGGATTTACTCTTCCCTATTACAAAAAAATTATCTGTGACCGTGTTTTAGCCCATCACAATGGAAGCGCAACCCACACTGAGTGTAGTGCCCACCGACTTCACTTAATAATGCCAAGAACCCATGGTTTGGAATCAGAGTTCTAGAAGAATGTTCTTCCCCAATGATGTATCAACAGTGTCCACAGGTTAGAATACTGTTTTGTCACTGTGGCAAGAGTTTGCCATTCCAGAATTGAAAGATGCATTTCCTGGTCTTAACACAAATCTTTGCACCGAATGTTAATCACCCGGATGAGAAATGTCCTCTACAGTCATCTTAATGTATGCTTCATGCTCCATTGCTCTAGCTAGGTGTGAAAAGAAATGTTTTCCATTATCATAAAATTTACATGTTCATACACTGCACTGAAAGACTTATCCTTTCTTGATGATAATAGACAATTCAGTCATTTGGAGGCAAAATGTCATAGAAATTACTGTGAAATGACATGACAGAAATCTCCTGGAGAGAGAGGGAAGCTAGCAAGAAAAAGTAGCATTTAGTTTGTTTCTAATTCACCCCACATCCTGAGAAGATCACTGAACTCTGGGCTCACAACATGTAAAACATGAGGGCTCATGTGGATAAAGACAGCCACAGTCATTCAAATCCCTTATTTTTCTTCTACTCCCAATTCTACCAATAACTAGATCTAGAAACTGATACAAAAGCACTCAATCTCTTTAGATTTGCTGATAATTCTGACAAAAAGAGCTAGAGTTCACCAAATATTCTATGTACCATCTCCTGTTTCTCAAGCTCTCCTGCCATTATGTGGGGACCTTATGATTAGTTCTTACCAGTAGACTGTGACCAGAAACAACGATGTTGGACCACGGAGATAGCTCAGCGGTATAAATGCCTGCTTGGCAAGCACAAGGTCCTGAGTTGAATCCCAGGCACAAAAAAAAAAAAAATTTAAAAAGGAAAGAAAGAAAGAAAAAAAGAAAGAAAGAAAGAAAGAAAGAAAGAAAGGAAAGAAGAAAAGAAAAGAAAGAAGGATGTCACCTCCACAATGCACATGAGCACTTATATATACCTGAATTCAATGCCCCAATTTTTATCTCCTCCTAATATAACTTCTTTCACATCATTATATATAATAGTCTAAGACTGTGTTTCAGTTTATCTATAAGATTCTATCCAGGTCTGAAATGTTTTGTTGACTGCTATAGCTTCTATAAACAAAATGTGAAATTCTGTGTTCCATGAACTTAGTGTTTCATGCTTCAGAAGTCCACATTGACAAGATTAGGAGTAACTGAGGGCCAACAAGATAGCACAGTAATCTAAGTGCCTGCTTAGGCAAGTGCAGGGTCTGGGATTCAAGCCCCAGCACCATATCCTGCCCCAGCCCCACCCTCTGGGCATGCTGAGATGGCCATAGAGACCAGATATGGTGGTGCATGCCTGTAATCCCAAGGTTGGGGAAGCCAAGACAGGAGGATCAGTATGAGTCCAAGTTGTGTAGTGAGACCCTGTACCAAACACAAAAAAAAAAAAAAGAGTAGGAATAACTGGATTTAAACTGATTAGAGAGAAACTACACTGAGCTTTTTCCTGTCTCCTCCATGTTCATTGAGTTCAGACTTTGTCTTTGCTGTTTGTTTGATTGTTTGATTGATTGTTATTAAGTAGTCTCTGGTTCTTTAGATTCCAAATCCATAAGTTTGAATGGAATCAGATGCAAAGGTCATGGACTTGTTTCAGTTTGATTAAAGTTCACTACTCTTTGCAAACACAGTTCCTCTCAATTCAAGCCCAAAATTCATCTGAGCAATGGGGAAGTATGCCAAGTCTTATTCCCTACTAAGATAACCAGGTCTGTTTTCCTGGAATTTGTTTGTCACAGTGAACATGTTGAAATATTAGCATGCTGTGAGAGTACGTGTATCATGCTCGTGGAAAATTTAGGAATTGTTGCTCAACCTTAAAGTGAGAAAACTTGTCAGATTTGTCACTCACAAACAGTGCATAAATGAAAACAGGAAGAAAAAAGTAGTTAAGTGATGCAAACAGTACACTCAGTTCTACTTCCTGTGTGTCTAGAATGTTCTAAAGGTAGGTGTTTCCCTCCAGTGAAAATAGGCATAAGGAGCAACCACACCAATGAAAACTCTTCCTATAAATAGATTTGATAAATAGAGAAAATCAGGGCTGCTAGAGTGAATGTGGGTATAAATACCCATAGGAATATATTCTCCTGATAGTGTTAGGGACACCAAAACAAAATGTCTAAGTTCCTGCCTACTGTACCCAAAGGGAAAATGCCAATCAGGCATTCTTGCCTCATCCAAGAGCTTCTGTTCAGCATCCCTACCACCTCATTCCTACATTCGGTGGATTGAGGCTCACTGGGTTCATTCAGGAAGTGCCAGAACTTGCCAGAGAAAGATCAACTTCAGCAACAAGACAAGTGGTAACACAGAGGGTAACAAAAATAAATGATGCTCAACATTATCCTTAAAGGTACTGGAAAAATATCCATAGTCATAAAACAAGAACACGATGCTACATAAAAGAAATAACCTTCATCTGTAGCACATAAAATGATAAAGTAGAGAAACTCCTCAGTACTTAGAACAAAATAACAAGTAGGAAAAGTCTAGCAGAGCAGTGCCTGCTTACAGTTGTGTGCATGATAATGACAGCACAGAGCCACAGCATAGCAGACCAGATAGTGGGGACTGAATGCATGTGAGGCAATTCATATTTATGTTACACATACTTGTATTTTATATAGGCATTAATTTTTAATTAAAAGTATAAGCCTTACTTTAATCTCACTCTTTAATCTTACTTTAATCTTACTTTTTAAGAGACTGTCCCAGTATGGGCCTCCTCAGAGTGCTGAACACGACAGTCCTCTGAGAAGATGCCTTCTTTCTGCGTATCCATGGATCTTTCTGGAGCAGTCCTTTCGATTAGATGAATGCTTTAGATGAAAATGTCTCAACCGAAGTTTTGCCCAGTACCAGAGTGTACTCACTGTGGCACTGGGACCTAAGTACGTATTTGATCTCCACTCCAGGTGGTTGGCACAGCGCTGAAACCCTTGTAATTTTCTGAGCAGTGAGCTTGCTAAGCGAATCTTTGGCTCTCAAAAACCAAAATAAGAGTATTTGGTCTTTGACTTGATTCCCAACACAGACATCCTAAATCACTGGTGTTAGCAGCATTTTTTAATTCTAATAAGGTGGACCTTAGTAGGCTCCTAAGTAGGGGCTTGGCCCCAGAAAGACCCTTAGGATTAACAAGCTTGGAATGGCCTCACTCTTCACCCTCCTTGAAGGAGAGAGAGACGAGAGATTGAGTTAATAATTAGTCATGCCTGTGTATGATGCCTGCATAAAACCCCAAGCTACGAGGTTCAGAAGGATTCCAGGTGGTTGAACACAGAGAGAGGAAGGTGGGACATAGACCCCTCCCACAGCCCTGGCCCTATGTTTCTCTTTCATCCCACTCTCCATCTGTAGGCTGTATAATAAATCAGAAAATGTAAGTAAATTGCTGTCCTGGGTTCCATGATTAGATTCTGGGCTCTGGGAAACCTCTAGCAAATGATGGAACCTGAGAAGGAAACCTGGGAACCCCCAATTTAGAGGCTGTCAGCCAGAAGAGGCAGAAGCCCTTCAAGTGGGGGCGGGCTCACAAGACTGAGCCCTTAGCCCATGGGCTCTGGCACCAGCTCAAGGTGGACAATGTCAGAACTGACACGAATTGTGGGACATCCATCAGGTGTCCGCTAGAGAACAGAACAGCTGTAGGCAAAGCCCACTGTGACAGGTGGTGTCAGAGTGCTTAGTGTCAAGAAGGAGAACAGAGAAGGGAACAACCAGCTCATCTGTCTTTTTCACTTACTACTTCAGAATTTCTAAAGGAGAGGCCCTGGAGATTGTTTTTAATAAGATTGTGTTTAATAAGCGTCACAGAGGACGCTTCTCACACCAAGGTTATGGGAACCACTCTTAGGGCTGCCTTGACCAGGACTGACGGTGCCGGGCCTGCCTTCCTCAGGAAGCCCGCAACCTCCTCCCCTCCACCTCCGGCTGGAGCAGCTACACAGCTCTTCTGATTTCCAGATCATATCTGCTGTGGCTCGATAGTCCGGATTCAAACTTGCAGATTATGGAATCATGAGAAGCAGTGGATAGCGTGAACACCAGAAATTGACCTCTCGCCATGCTGAGGGCTGAGCAGAAGCGCGTGGTCAGCCAAATGGAGCTCCTAGGAAAGGCTCCCACCTGGCTTACTGACAACCATCTTTGGGCAGGACTGGCCCATACCAGACAGCAAGCTCCAGTCTCTGTCTTCATATAGGGATGCTAATCTCATTATGGGGGCTCCTCTGTCGTGAGCTCATGCCTCAAGTTTCTGCCTGAACTCCTTTCTGCTAGGGGTTCAATTTGCTGCTTGAATTTGGAAAAGACAAAAATATGAAGTCTACAACGTGGACCCTGAACTCCAGAAGGACTAGGAAAAGGAAGCATGCTCAACATGCACCATATGTGTATTTTCCGGAGAACGAAGGCAACAAAAGCATAATTACAGAGCTCAGGAAAAGTCTGACTTGAGGTAACCCAAGGTCTCAGTCTGTGGCCCGGATAGCTGAGGTGCGAACTTCTGTTTTTGAGATCAGCATTGTCACCTGACATCCTAACAAAGATAAAACCAACCTAGGCTGGAACACAAGCTCTTTAGTTGCTGAGCTTTTGTTTACTCCTGAATAAATTCAATAAAGTGCAGTAACCATTATAATAAATGTAGATGTCACTAATTACAACACTAGATTTTAAGTGCAACACTAGTGTCTCAAGTGGCCTTTAAAACTGAGTAAAATCACAGCCAATTCAAATTTAATTAAAACTATCAGTTTAATTTAGTTTGCTTTTACAATAAAAACTATACTAACCCATTAACTGCACTCCGACGCTCCCATTACTGGGAGCAGCCGGCAGCTTGCAGGCCTTCGCTTTGGTGACTAGAGCCTTGCATTCATTTACCTTGTTACCCAGTGAAGTCTCTGTTGTTTCAGATCCAGGGAGCAACCAACTTGGGTCTTTGAAGGTGAGGTTCTTGTACTGTTCCAAGTAATTTCCCTTGTAGTTTGGACAGCTTCTTATGCCTTTGAGAATCCAGACCTCAGGGGCCTTCTGAAGACTTGATTACCACATCTATTCTAGAGCTGAGCTCACAGGTGCCGAGAAGGGGCTGTAGAGTCTGCCTTTGGTTTGAGTGTCCCATGTGCTAGAATCTTGGTCCCCAGTTTGAGCATGAAGGAACATGTAAGAGATGAGATCTGGGGGAAGTTTGCAGAAGTGCCGCCATGACGAACAGATTAACAGCAGGCTTTCAGAATGGGTTGTAATAAAGTGACACCGCTCCTCTGGTGGGCCCTGGTACATGTAGACAGTTCCCTTTGTGTTTCTCTGCTATAATGATGTAACCAGGTTGGCCTCACCAGAGTGTTGTCACCTTTCTGTTGAGACCCAACAGCCATAAGAATCATAAGCCAAACAAAATCTTTCTTTTATGCCATACCTAGACTCCAATATTCAGTTATAGCAACAGAAAAATGCATTAAGGAAAAGGATCTTTGAAAATGAATGAAAGAACATTGCCCCTCAGCAATTAGAACAAAGTTCTCTACCTAATTCTAGTTCCTCTTCTACAGAGCTGATGCCTTGGATAAATGTCTTCTCTTCTTAGTATCTCATGTGTGTCACTAAAGAGACTGGAGCAGATCTGATTGGCCCAAAGTCTTCCTTTCGTGATCTTTGTTATACCCAGGTATTTCCCAACAATGCCTGGAATTCATACATACTAAGCATAATGAGTTCCCAAGGCACCATCTACTGCAGCCCCATCTTCAACAACAATATTTATGAACCCATGTGGTTTCATGTTCCAGTGACTTCTTTCCTACTAATGCTGAAATAAGTACATAACAACTAAAACTACTTAAAATGCCTATCCAGCATCATCTTGCATGCTCCCAGGAGACCATGTACCACATTTGGAGAATATTAGCCCTCCTGACCACAGAGATCCCTTCCTGCTCCAGAGGCCTACAAGTCCATGAAGAATTTCATCACTTTACTCAGGTGAGCAAACACACACATGAAAATGAACTGTCTGCTGGGTTTATCTGCATCTGGCACAGAAAGAACTTTCTGTTGAGAGACAAGCACTGATCAGCAATGAAATTTAGAGGTTCTGTATTCTATTTCAGAAGGAGAGAAAGCCATCCAGTAATTTAGCAAATTTATGGCGCACTGTACAATCCAGCCAGATGTGAAGGAAAGAAAAATGAATCTTGTGTGGAGGAAAAACTGAAGCAAAAAGAGAAAGTAAACGGATATGCAAGAGGGTCTGGAGCCTCTTGAGATCCAGGGGTGGGAAAGAAGCCTAGAACATTCCTGCACTTTGAGACTATTAGTGAGTAACTTGAACGCAAGTACTGAGTTTAGTTGCTCAAATACAAGTGCTGAGCTCAGTGTCAGTTGATCTGCTAACAAGAGGGCTACTAAGGGCCCAACGGATGGGCAGGGCGCACAGTCTGAATGTGCTAACAAAGATGATCCGTGGCCCCAGCGGGGTGGAGCAGGATGGGACAAGATCTCAGCCCCCCCACTTAAAGCCGTGCACAAGGCAAACCTTACACGTTGCTTCTTCCTGGGGTTTTCCATTTATTACCTTTAGCCCCTGTAACAGACCTGGAGCCACTCCTGCACCTCCTCTGGTGGAAGACTGCAAGGTGAAAAAGTTCATGCAAAAGCAGCGAACAGCAACTGCATGGTCCATGCCCATGACACACTAGGATCCACCCTGCAGGGCGATCTTAAAAGAAACCAAAAGGAATTCATGGATTGTGAAGGGAAGAATTTGAAATTTCCATAAAAGGGCTGCGTTTGGCAGCCAGCGGGAGCACTCTGGTGGCACTGATCCAGCCCATGCAGGAACAACCAGTTAGCTGCAGATGATTTCCGTCACATGCTATCCTCACTGGCACAGCTGCATGGGTAGAGACCTGAGCCTTGGAGTGTCACAGTAACGTAAACCCCCAGGTGCAGCCCAGAGCAGCTGTGCTCTTGAGATGCTCTTCTTACCTTGATGTCATCCAGCAGGGCCAAGACCAAGCTGGCAGTGACGGTGTGGTTGAGAGAATGAACACACGGACCAGCAAGGAACCAGATACATATGGCAACAAAACCCTGCCCTATGGCTTCTACCTTCATCAGCCCACCCAGGTAAGATTTGCTCCGTAATGCTCAACTAGGGCTGAGGAGACAGCTCTGTGGCAGATGCGCCTGCCTGGCAAGTACAAGGGCCTAAGTTTGAGCCCCAGTACCATATGCTGTGCCAAGCCCCGGAACGGGGTATGGCGGCACACACCTGTAATCTCAGCACTGAGGAGGCTGAGACAGGAGGATCAGTCTGAGTCCAAACTGCACAATGAGAACTTCTATCAACTTTTTAAAATTTTTGTATAAAATAATGTTTATCTTCCTTAATTTCTCGTCCATTTCCAACTCAGACCAGTCAGAGAAAGCCAAGCACGCTCCCAGCCCAGCATCTCTGGGTGCCCTGCTCCAGGCAGCCTGGCTTCAGCCTCCAAGCAGCACGGGGCAGATGCCTGCCCTTCCTTCTAGGAGGCCTCCCCATTCCCCCATCTGCTAGGGGCTCTCCGCCCAAAACTAGCAATGGCCGCTGATACTCTTTCTAGACGGGAACCTCTGAATGCATACATGGTCTCTGTGTATTCTTGTTTGGACAGACTTTGTTTACTTCCACAATGAGATGCCCCTCCTCCTGCTCCCACCTGGAATTGCTCAGCCTGGGCTCACATTCACCTCGTAATCTGCTGGCTACTCTGAGAGGCTGGCTGCCTGCCGTTGGGCTGTCCTCACCAGCTCCACACTTAATTCTCACATTGACCTTTTGCTCAGGACAGACAACCCAACACGTACACTTGTGCAGAGACACGGACACTATTGGGACAGGCCTGAATCATTTATAGAGCCCATTGAATTATTGATGTCCTCATTCCATGTGTGTCAAAGGGTTCCACCGAGGTTTACCCTAGTGTATGCTCAGACTGCACGGGGGCATTGCTTCAACTTCTGGGACATCAGAGTAGAAAGGAAGGGGAGGGAGGCTCTTACCAAAAATAAAGAGAGCACTGTTGCTATTGTCTGCCATCACCCAAAAACCAAATGACTGCTAAACTCAACATATAAACCACCTGATAAGTCTCAGATTTGTTCAGCAGGAGTCCACACACCGTGATCTATGGCCCAAACCATAGAGTCTGTAACAACCATAGTGTTACAATCACAGTGTTTGTAATAAAGTTCCATTGGCACCCATCATGCTTGTCTATTTGCATCTTCCTTAGAGATGCGTAGGCATTGTGACAAGGCAAAGCTGAGTAGCTGTGATGGTGACACCACGGTCTACAAAGACTGAAGTGTCCTAAGAGAGCATTGTGTACAAGACTTGTCTTTTGGAGCAAAAGTCTATCAGGCCTTGCTTAGTCTCTTCATGAACCCTAATAAATGAGTGTCCTATCACTTCCCTCATTTGATGTGTATTTCTGGGGCATCCCTGAGGTGCCAAACTGAGTACCCAAACACAAATATTATTCCTGCCCACGAGGAACTGAAGAAGGAGAGGAGGGAGAAAGGGAGAGAGAGAGACAGAGAGAGACAGAGAGACAGAGACAGAGACAGTGACAGAGGCAGAGAGACAGAGTGACAGAGACAGATGGAGACAGAGACAGACAAAGACAGAGATAGAGACAGAGACAGAGAGCAGCATGCAGTAAGAATCCCATGCCCAGGGCAATGAAAAGTGAGATCAATAGCAGGGCTTCAGGGAAGAAGTCAATGAACAAATCACACTGCCTTTGTGCTGACTCTTCTCTAATCTGCCACAATTCAGACTCACCTTTTACATTTTCCTGTCCTGCTCTGGGCCGTGGGAGTCCAGGCACATGATATCTCCCAGGTCTCCTTGCCTGCTAGGACCTCACTGGGTTTGACCCATGGGAGACCAGAGGGAGGAGGGAGAAGACGGCAGGGGGGCATCCTCCCTGCTTCATGCATCTGCCACAGCACCCAGGTCCCACCTTGACCCCAGCTTCTCCCAAGCATTCCTGCTGTCTTCCCTCTGGGGTTAACAAAGTCCCTGCTACTGCCAGTCTCTGGGGACCCTGCTCAGCATACCCTGCCCTATTCATTGTCACAGCCCTGCCCATACTTTGAGCAATAAACTTCTTCCCTTTGGACCACCTAAACCTCCCTCTGGGCCTTCTGTTTCTGGCTCCGACCTTGACCATGACAGCCCTTATCTGGTCTTCCAGAACTTCACTTAGTGAATCAACCAGCATGGTCTTCTCGCTTACAACAATCAGTCAAAATGCATCCACCCAACCCATGCATGAAAAGCGAGCACCATATCAGAGGATGAACATCTAAGAGCTGATGTTTATATTCATGAAAATGTCATGTGGTAAGTCTTGCTCTGTCCCACTCTGCTGGTGTACATTAAGGGAAAAAGCTCCTTCTGCGAGCAGTCAGGGTTTAGGTCAGGCCTTCCATCCATATGAAGGGATGAACATCATTATGAGCCTGCTCTCAAGATCGCAATGTTCTCAAACATTATTGCCATGCAGTCAACAGTTATAATAAGAAAGCACTCACAATAAGTGGCCCTGGCCTTTTTGTTCTCTTCTGAGTCAATCTCTTTATTATTTTCGCTCCTTTGGTAGAGATTGTTTTAATGTGTCCCATTTCTGAGCAAATTCTCAGAGCTCATCTTCAAAATTCTGAAATTCCACTCTGGTTCCCACTGGGCCATGTTTGTTTATAAGGTCACAAAAGGTTTCTTCAAGCTAAATCAAGCTGGGTAGCATTACTGTGCCTGAAGTTCTCTATAAGCAATATCTGTAGCCAGACAGAGTGGGTTTTAAATCATTTGTAAGAGATTGAGCTCTGTGTCCAGGCTGACCCCCAGGACATTTCTTGCCTGTTTCTTTATTTTTTTATGTTGAATGACATAATGGATGTGAAAGTTCTTTGTGAACCATAAAGACCTTTCTAATGTAGGGGATTAGGACGATGACCTCACAGCTTGGGAACATCCTGTCTTCTTGGGTTTATTTTACTCTCCATTTTTCAGGCATCACTGGATTCTAAAGGAGCCCCAGACTTTTTGCTAAGCTTTCTTTTTCATTAGTGATAACATAGTTATTCATTTATTTGTAAAATGTTTATTGGATATCTACTGTGTGCCAAGACTGGGCCAGAGCGCAGGGGCTGAGACCGCGCACACACAGTTCTGGTCCTTTAAGAGTTTACCATTTACTTAGTTCTCGCTCTGCATTGGGCACAGGGCTCAATAGTTCACAGGCATTGCCTCTGTTCCTCTTTACAGCGCTGCTCAGCTAATTGCGTTATATTCATTTTATAAATAACACATAATAATAAAACAACCGCATCAATTATGAACAGGTATTGAGTGTTGACCATGTGTCAGATAGTGGCCTAAATGTTTTACAAGTATCTCAGTTAATTCTCCAAGTATCCCTAAGAGCATTATGGTGTCCCTTTTCCCCAACTAATAATTCACATTTCTGACCACTTCCTATTGAGAAGGCATGGCCCTAAGTACACGAAATGCATTATCTCATTTTCATTCTTTCAAGAACATCACAAAAGAGATACCACTATTACTTAATTGCCTAGATTTCAAGTGTTGACAAGCCCAAGTTTATGTGGCTGGATTTCATAGAGCTGATGTTCAAAGTTCTTTATAAAGCTCATGATCTAAAGCATGGCATGTGACCGCCTCATGAGCACACAGTTTATTTCTAGGATAACTGACTCTCAAAGGAAGAACAAGCCAAAAGATGTCAAGGCATACATCCTAGCCAGCATGAAAGAGGGACAGTTGAGAAATCTGAAAGAAAATAATGTCTCGATAATAAGGCTTTATGGTCTTTTTCTCCATAGTGCATGGATTCCATCTTTCACATATAGTTTGCAATTTATCTTAATTGCTATAAGATTTACACTGTTAATAAATATGATCTAATAGATTCCTAAAAGATAAAAAAGGAAGGTTTAACCACTGGCTTTTTCTGGACTTCTTGATAATATCAGAGCTCTCTGGGGAAAGCACCTCTCAGGCACATTGTCCTAGGAAGTGATCACGTACCAACTGGAAGATACCAGTGAGTCTCACCAATCCTCTCCCCCAACTATTATTTAAAAATAAAGTCTTGGCCTGGCAAGATAGCTCAGCAGACTAAGCGCCTGCTTAGGCAAGTGCAGGGACTAGGGTGTTGTTTCCAGCACCACATGCTGTGCCAGCTCCAGTCCCAGGCGTGCTGAGCCGGCTACAGAAACCAGACATTGTGGTGTGCACCTATAATCCCAGCACTCGGGAGGCTGAAAATAGGATCACTATGAGTCCGAGCTGCATAGTGAGACCCTGTACCAAATACATAATATATATAGGGTCTTATGAATATCTGTCATTTTCCCTACAATGCTAGGTAGCATTCCTAAAATGCAGCAAAGTAGATATAAATGTTTTGTTCTGTTGTGATTATAAATGCACATTCAATGCTCTAAAAATCAGTTAGCTCTTACCTGTGGGGCTTTGCATTAATTTTGCTCTGCTAGACTCCCAACTGGTTGAAGTTCTCCCTGGACCTTCTCTCTCCATCCCTGCATCTTCGTTTGACTCTTCCTGGCTCTCTAGTTTTAGACCACCCCACCCACCAAGAGTAGGTAACTGAGAAAACCAACCCCAGCCCATTCTGATGTTTCCCGAGAGTCTACATGAAGCAACGGTCAGCTTCCCAGTCTGGGCCCAGAGTTGAAGCTCTTCCACAAGCAATTATCAGAAATAATACAGAATACCCAGCTAAATTCGAATTCAGATGAACAATAAATAATTTTTGGTATGGGGACATCTCATGCATATTTATGCTAAAAACATTTTTGTACCTTAAATTCAAATTTAAATGAATGTCCTTTTTTTGCTAAATCTAACAGACATCGTTTTCAGTACTTTCTCCTAAGAGATTAGGTAATGAATCCCAAATTAACAATAAAGAACTAGAAATGCCTGGCTAAAAATCCCATTCTTTTTAAGTTTTCCTTATTGCAACATACAATGCCCTTTCAAAATCAGTGGTATACTAAATGTGACCAATTCCTTTTTTGTGATATTTCAAATTTACCCAAGCTGCCCTCCTCAATATTCCTAAAGAGAAGAAGTACACAAAAGCAGAATTTCTTTCTGTGACATTGTGAAAGCTACTCAAAACATGTACACACACACACACACACACACACACACACACGTAATCTTTCCTGTAACATCCAGCAAAATTATTTGCATTATGAAATAATTCTATATGGCTAACAAGGAGAAAGAGATGGAATAGCAGAGGGTTAGATGGGAAGGGATGAGATGGGTGGGGGGTACTAGATTAGCACAATACAGAATAAAAAGCTGTAAGTTCAGACAGAATGGGATGTCATGGAATCTTTGCATAATTAAAGATAATTATATATAATTGCACATAATGGAATGGGGGAAAAAATGGAAGATGGCAAATGTCTGATGTCTCATTTGTTATAGTATATAAGAAAATAGAAGAGAACACATGGCCGACGTCTCTTGTCTTTCAAAGTATAACTTTTTCATTACAGAATTCACAGGGCAAGGGTTTGTCTACATAACTGGGTCCCAAGAGCCATGGCCCCTAATAGATTAAACAGAGGAGCCCCCCACCTTGCACACCTTCAACTCAGAGGCTCTGACATCGGAAACCTCCTTTTATTTCTACACAGGAGAGCAGCAGGCTGGGACATCCTACCTTGTACACGGTTCCCTTTTAGCCCTGCCTTCCTTAGAGCTAAGTGCTTCCTGTGCCCTGGCTTCTGGCTGAGGCTGGCTGTGAGACATTCAGGAAAAAGTGATTTTGAAACAAAATCACACAAAGAGCTGGAACTCAGGAGGTTTTGTGTGTAGGCTTTGGAAACACGATGCTGATGGGCTCAGACATAGCTGAGATATTCTATCCATCTGTCTGACCCTCAGTTGCCTCAGACATGTCCAGAACGGGCAGAGGCATTTCCACAGTATGCTTTTCTGGTAGCTAGCCCAGGTCAGCTTTGTGCCAGGGCTGGTTCTCTAGGGGGACTTCCCGCAGTATCCTTGGAGACCACGTCCTTAAATAGCACACTGTGAGCCTAGCAATCCAGAGAGCTTGAGCCCAGGAAGGCCGAACTAGAAATGTGCTGGTGGGAATGGAAGTCTCTAGTGGATTCTGAGAATCTCGGAAGCCCACAGCAAGACCACAGGCATCTCAGCAGTGGCTGCTGCCTTGAGCTTACCCTGCTCAAAACCCACAGAAGATGATAAAATCCCAATTTATACAAGGAATGTGCAATGGAGCACCTGAAGACCAGAGTTCAGGCTCTCAACTGAAAGGATAATAGTGCTGCTCCTACTACAATATCCACGTGTCTTGAAGCAATGTCCACGCAGTGTCAGATTTGAGGCTCCAAATGAGTCTGTGATCAAGACAAGGCAGATCTAATGGTTCCCATTTTCCAAACGAAGCATCTAACATGCAGAGAGGATTAACACCTCGCCGGGATCACCAGCGCTGGGAAGTGGCAGAGCCGGAGCCAGGATCTGGGTCTTCTACCTGGATTGCTTGAACAGCCTGGAAAATAGGATTCCTGGTGAAAAGAAACTTTAGAGTAGGTGCAGTGACCACTTGATACTCAACGGTTCTCATTCTTCTTGCTGTAATGGCTTCCTAAAGCTCAGCATCAGGCTAGCTCGCTATGGGCAGAATGTCAATTAATGAGCATCGCAAGCCAGTAAAAATGCCCTCTCTACTTCACAGGAGAAGGAAATGAAGCCCCAGGGTGGTGACTGTCCCCAGTCTGTATGGCCAGGAAATGTCCCAGTGCCACAGTTCAACCCCAGGTCTGTCTGACCCAAGACTGAGATCTGCTCTCTGTGGAGAGGTGGCTTTCATATTTAAATAAATAAATAAACCCCTCACATATTTTCCACTCTTTAACATAGAATGCATAAATAGATGTATATTCAATGTTCCTACACTACTTTTTAAGGTGTGAGCTTTAATTGAAACAATGGAAATAGGTAAATCTGAGAAAAAATAAGATCTCTCTCCCTCTCCTTCCCTCCCTCCCTCCCTGCACCTATCTTGCGATTCTGCAAAACCTAAGCATAATACCACAAGGGCCTATAGCTTAACTGGAGATTACTGAAGAAAGTAAGAAAGAAAAGCCAAGATGAGGAAATACACTACCATAGACAGCAGGCTGTGGTCCTGCTGGTGTCTCTGAGGAGGTAAAGTGTCTCTCAGAACTGCCCGGACACAGGAGCAGAGGCAGGGGTAACTCTCCATCAGCTTCCGTCTTGCTATGGGGAGGGCCACTGTCAGGGGGTTTAGCTCTCCTGGAGAGATCAAGGTGGGCTTCTGAAACATGGGGTGCATGCTATGTGCAACTGAACAAGAAGTAGGGAGACAGGCTGCCAAGAAATCCATTTCCTATACCACATCCTGGTAGGAGATCTTAACCTCATGCTTGCTTTCCTCAGCAGCCATTTTTCTAATTCAAAAAAGGCCGGAAGTGGCACAGAAAGTTCACCTCAGCCAACCTTGGCTGGTAATCCACTGATGTACACTTCTGGCCAGGAGAGAGTAGAACAACCCACCAGCAGCAAAGGATGCTGGGAGGGTGCTACATAGAAGAATCTGCAGCACCTCACAGGCTCGGCTGTTTCTGAAGTGAGGCCCATAGAAGGGAGCAAACAGCAGGGAGAGCTTCACACCAAATTACATCTGACCTTTCAACTGCATTCCTCCTGACAGCTGCCTTGGGTAGGGAGCCTGGGAAGTGCTTTCAGATTTTTATTCATGCGCAGACAGGAGAGGAGGTGAGGACACAATTCTGAGATGAAGAACTCTAAATTAGGAGAAGAATGCCAACTGTCAATAATCAAAATAATTCTTCTCTGTATAATCAACACCACATTGGCACAGCTGCTGACAAGGAAACAATAAACATGAAGTAAAAATAAAAATGTCTCTTTTTTTTTTTTTCATGCTACCTTACAAGGAAAATCTGTACTGGAGCAAGGCTTTGTGGAATAGTTTCTAAAACATGCAATCAACATTTTCTTGAAATTTACAGCTGGTGCATTCCACTTCTTATAGCTTATTTACTTATACCTTGTAGAGAATGTTTAGCACTCAAAGGTTAGTGGCATGTCGTTGGCAATTGACTGTGGACTGCTCGTGCCATGCCTTACAAGGTGCCTTGAGAACGTAAGTGCACCTGTACATACATGTTGCCTGAGACTAGAATCATGTCACCTTTGGTCAGCCCTAGTGCCCTTAGGCAGGGTTCTCTGACTTACTTTGTATTTCCTAGAGTGGCATCAGTCATAGTTAGAGGGAGGATAGCATTAGGATTCTAAGTTAAACATCAGGGAATCCGACGGCATTTCTGTGTAAAGATTTGGCTGTGGACAACAGAGTTGGAGTTTGAATTACATGCCATCATTAATGATCATGCAACCCTGAGAGGAGCCCTTGACCTCCAGAAGCTTCAGTGGATTCCTTTGTAGAAAAGAATAAGAATACTGCTTTGGGCTGGGGAGATAGCTTAGCGGTCTAAGTGCACGCCTGGTACTGCATGGCTTCTCAGCCCTGCGCTGTGCTCACCACTGAAACCAGGCATGGTGGCACACACCTGTGACCCCAGCACTGAAGAGGCTGAGACAGGAGGATCGCTATGAGTTCCAGCTGCGTAGCAAGACCCTGTAACCAAATAAACAAATAAATAAGTGATTGAAAAAAATACTGCCTCATGCTTGCTGTGAAGACTAAATAAAACTACGTATGTGACACTCTCCTACAATGTCCAGCTCTCAGTAACTGCATAAGAAATGTTGGTGGTTACCACCATTGTCAAGCTGAAGACTATTTCACGTCTTTATTTTGGGTTGCCTCTTATTTGGTAGGAACAGCCTTCAGTCCCTGTACCCCAGGACTCTTGTTTTTCTTTCTACTTACTGTGTGATCCAGGTATTCATTTGCTCATCAGTCATCTAACCAGCTGTTAATGTCTGGGTCCTTGGGGGGCTGTGCAGTGGTATGGCCAAGTATATCCTAGCAAAGTGAATACAAGGGTCCCAAGTCAAAGGAGGGAGTTGTATCAACCGATCCTCCCTTTTCTGAAATGTGCCTCATGGGTCCCTATAGTGTAATGTGGGGCAGGACTGAGACCCAGAGGTCATGGAGAACTGTTTTGCAG
Organism: Capromys pilorides; assembly: GCA_004027915.1. Lineage (NCBI taxonomy): Eukaryota > Metazoa > Chordata > Mammalia > Rodentia > Capromyidae > Capromys > Capromys pilorides. Next base: position 6,856 of record PVKN010005462.1, on the reverse strand, counting down.
GGGAAGAGTTTTCCTGAACTCTGTTAGCCTTGAGCTTACAATTCTTAAAGAGGCAGAATCAGACAATAGTAGAAAAAGGTTTGGGCTCATCAAGTGAATTAAAACTCACATTCTCAGTAGACAGATTTCACACATCATTAACAGGAATACTCTGGAGATGAAAAGAAAGCCACACCACATCAAAAGCAGTACCCTTCTGGCTCAGTCGTCTGAGCCATATGTCATCCAATGTCATTCGAATGTCATCATATGAAATTAAAAGTCAATGACAGAGTCCTCCAAACATTCCCTGGGTCCTAGTTAGTATTATGGTATCAGAAGTTGAAGGGCCCGGCACTAATCCCAACTCTGTCCTTCACCAGCTCACAACTATGGGCAAGCCACTCTGTCTCCTCAACCCTGTTTCCTCATCTGTACAACACAGATGCAAAGTTTCTGTCTCGCAGGATTTGGGGATGACCTAAGGAGACAATGCCAACGAAATCCTTTGCTCAGTACATCCACAAATACTACTTGACATTGTTATTTATTAGTGACCATTCACAAACTAATTTGTTTTTTATTCTATTTAATAAGAAATAACAATGTAACAGTTCCAAAACATGTTAGTAGTACATTGCCAGTATTTGATACAATGCATATTGTTGTCCCTCTAGTAGTAATACAGAGCACAGGGTGTAGACATGATAATTGTTCTAATCATTACTGGTACAAAAAAATCTTATCATTGAACTAAGAGAAAGTAGTTGTATACATAATTCAATGTTCCATAATCACAGTGGGTGATTGACAAAACTAGCTATGTTGGAAGCTGTTGATTTAAGCCTTTTACAGCTCAGCATATTAATCTAGCTTTAGGTTTTATGCCTCGTGGTTAAACTTTTCAGATGGATGATTAAGGAAAAGTTAAAGCAAGACTTGTATAACAAAACATATAACTTTTGCCAGGCGTGGTGGCACATGCCTGCAATCCCAGCAACTTGGGAGGCTGAGACAGGAGGATCAGTGCAAGTTTGAGACCAGCCTGGGCTACAAAAGTGAGCTCAACGCCAGCCTGAACTGCATAGTGAGACCCTGTCTCAAAAAGACAAAAAATAAATAAATAAATAAATAACTTTTGTATCTACCAAGGTCAGTCAAATCCCCTCAGGATTTACTTTGAAACCATGTACAGTGCTTTGTAGAACTGCTGTCAGTGTCAGCCATCTGGATGAGTCACGACCATTGCTTGACCAGTTTGCTCTCCGTGAAAGCCTAAGAGAATATTTTCTCTCTAGGTGACTCTGCTCAGGCACACTACATATCTTCAATCCCTTTCCTCTGAGGTCCCTTCATCTTCTTGAACAGAAAATTTGGGACACCACTGAGTTGTAGGATGTTATAGCACAGGTTCTCTTATGTTCTGAGTCCTCACTGACCTTGAAGGGCTGGGGCCAAAATACTGGCTAGCCTTGTAGCCCTTCTTTTTCTCCAATTTTTGGCCTGTCACCTTATATTCTTAACCCTCCAGAAGAAAAGCTTAGTGATACTCTTACTCTATAACATAGGTCCTTGAGCTTATCATCAGACGAATTTGAAGGTTCTGCAAGTTGATAAAATTATATTAGCTATCTAGTGCTGAGCACAAGACCTCAAGTACACCCACGAGGAGCAAGCGGAGATGAGGCGCGAGGGATAACCGAGTTTGTGAATTGATACGCACATAAGTACACATCGGAGAGCACCTCCTCAGCCTGTCATCCACAGCCTATTTGCTCTTATAGTGCGTGCTATGCTAACAAGTTTAATTATCTGGCTTCCAGTTCCAGAACAAATTAGAGGAAGCTAATTTGAAAGGAGCAGAATACTGGTGCAAGGAGACCTGCCATTACCATCTGATGGGCAGACTCTCTAGCTCCAGTCAGCCCTCCACTTGTCACAGGTTGCACCACCACTCCCTTCATCATTCCTCCCCTGATATGATTTCCATTCCCTTCAACACCTCAGCTCTGTCCATTAAACTGACTCCCATTTTTTATATCCTCATGAATCAAAATTAAATGCAATAATGCCACAGTAGCCCCACCAACTATGATTGGAACCTGTGTTTTATGAGGTGGTCACAGGCTGGAATACTGCCAGGGACAGACAGCAGGATAAATGAGTGAGGAAGAAAGTTTAAGACATTAAGCAATGACGTATCTTGTGGTAAGAAAATGAAAACTTCCAGCCAAATGAGTTTTCATCTGTGTCACCGGAATATCCAATATTCGGACCCAGATCATTGTGGAAACCATTTGGGACATGGTATTTTGCCCTGACAAGGCTGAAGGAAAGAACAAATCTTCGATAAACAAGGAAGCATGGGCCACCATCTTGCTGCTGGCAGCCATTCTACAGCCGTGACAGAATCAGGGGCCATCCTCAGAAAAGCAGGAAGGAAAGATGAAAGAGGGATGCCACTATTTGCCCAAACAACCAACCCTAGACTGCACCCCAACTCTTAAGAAAATAAATGTTCCCATTGCTTAACATAACGTAGGTTGAGATTTCTCAATTTACCCTCAAAAGCATCCTAAAAAACATAATCCCATTTCAATTTTTAAATATTGTGATAGCCAAGAAGACTTTCTTGAGAGGAAGGCTAAAGCCTTGAACACCTGACACGTGAAATACTCTATAAGTGTAAAACACAGAATTTAAAAGACTTAGCATAAAAAATATAAAGCATCTCACTCATGTTGCTATATTAATGATATCTTGAGAAGACAAAATTTGGGGTATGTTATGTTAAAATGCATTCATGAAGTTAATTTCCCTGTTTATTTTCATCTTTTTTTAAAATTTGAACAGTGGAAAATTTAAATTACATGTGTTCACGTGGTACTTCTGTTGCCCACCACAGATTCAGTTATTATACTTCTTCAAATTAGCCCAAGGGCACTAGATCACACAAAACTATTTACTCATATGTCACTTACTGTTGACAAAAGTCTTTGAACTTTCCTTACCCTTTCTTTTACTAAATCATTTTCTCTCTTCTATTTTCTGCAGCTATTTTCTCAGCTGAAGAGAGGCAATTTATATAAATTCTAATTATAGTTTATCTTAAGTCCATTGCTATAACCCAATGGGTCACCAGAGGAAATCTGCAGGGAGGCTGTGGCTTGTCATATGATGGGAAGTAGATATTGTCGACAGATGAGTATAGTGCTTGTTTTGGTTAGGGTTTTTGTTTTTACAAATAGAGACAGTTTCCGGTGGAAAGCAAATCTTGAACTACAGCAACAATTCCAAAATCCAATCACCTAAGGAACATTTTAAAATATACATCCCCAGACCCATCCCAGAACCACTGAGGTGACTTTCTGGAGAAAGATTCTAGAAATTAATATTAAAAATGATCTTGGTAGGCATTCCTGCTGTAGCACAGTTGTGTTTGAAAGCGAGCATCAGTCATCCACTTCTCCAAGTAAATAACTAAGGAACACGTGCCAACTACCACACTTCATAGGAGCCAGGGCTTTGAAATCATGGGTTTTGAACTTGTAAGATATCGAGTTGTGCAACATAATTATGGATTGCACAACCGTCATTACACAGGTGTCTTTCTCAGCCCTCTTTCACCATAACACAGCACTGTGGTATGTTTTTCCTAATCTCATCCCTCTGTGGGATTGTATATATTGCATATCTATTTATGTATTGTGTCTTTGTGTTTTATACTTCTGTCTCCTAAGAACTAACTCATTCTATCAAGATGAAATTACTCCATTGAAGATGTATAGGATAGGGGTACAGGGAAAGGATGACTGGAGTTCAGTGAAGAAGAAAACTAACTCCCTGGGACAGGCAGGGAGAGTGGAAGAGGAGCTGACGTGTGAGCCAGGTTTTGGAGGGTGTGTAAGTGTCTGCCACTTAAGAAAAAGCAAGAGAGTAGCTCTCCGAGGAGCAGCCTTCAGGCATATAAGAAGTATGACAAACTCTGAGATCAACGCATCCGTACAAGGAGTCTGGCATTTAAACGGGAATCTGAGCACAATTTTACTTACACACTGGCCCTTAGGAGGCATCAGATCCTGGGACCCTTTGTGAGTTTGGGGGTGCTTAGGGAGCAGAAACGGGAAGGACACTGAATTCAAGGAAGGCCTTTGGTTCCTTGAATTTAAGTTCGTGCTTCAGCGAGAAAGACTCCTGCGTAATAAATAATAGAGCGCCCTTTGGGCATAGTTCATCCGCCACACTCCCGGACACGTTTCGAATACCATTCAAAGCAAGTCGTGAAAACTCTGATTAATATACAACACGGAGCTCTCCACATATACTCTCAAGGGTAAAAATACTGCTGAAAAGCCAGTTCCTTTAAAAACTGAGCCTCTAACACCACCTTGTGCATGATAATAAACAGCAAACTAAGCCCCAACATAGCCCTGTCCCGCATCTGGGTCTGTGAGTTTTACATACCCACAAATGTGTACTGAATCCTGGGCCAAGAGACCTCAAGGGCCTTCCGGTGAGATAAGATTTCCTGTGAGACTCCTGGTATTTCCCAACTGCAGCTTGCTCAGAAATAGCAGCGCAGTGTTTCTCTTTTTCTTTTCATTCCTCCCAGCTCCCATTCAAGCAGTTCTAGGAATGTCCACGTCTTGGCTCCTAAACTAATACAACTATTCTTTTTCCTAAGGTCAGAGAAGTTTAGTTTTTGGACAGCTTCAAGTCTTGATAAATATTTAGGAATAAGAGGCCTAGATAAGGGACAAAACTATAATATTGTAATGAGGAAAAAGGCAAGACACCGCTGTCCTCACCCCACCAGACACGGATAGCTCACTTAAAGGAGACTCGGGTCCGGGGCACGCTTCTCTTCCTGGTTGGCAGATGAGCGCCTTCTCACTGCATCCAAGCAGCAGAGTCAATGGCGCCTAAGGTCTTGCAAAGACCCCCGTCCCACGGGATTAAAGCCCTATGCTTAGGACCTCTTCCAACCTGAAGTACTTCCTGAAAGACCCTGTCTACAACTAAAGTCACAACAGGGTGGGCTTTAGGAAGCGGACACACAATTCAGTCCATAATAAACAAGAAAATGAAAGAGAGCGTGCGTGTGGTGGATTCTTTCATTTGCAAACATAGTTTTGCAAAACAACCATTTGCCCGCTGCTGTGCCAGTGCCGGTGTTGCAGGCAGCTGAGCTAGATAAAAATGACAGGTGGTCACACTGGGCTCCCAAGGAGACAGTGGGGAAGATAAGATGACTTTGCAACTTCAGAGAGACAGACCCCTGCTGTGTGCAGGACCTCAAGACAAAAAAAAGTAAACCAAAGCAACCACACCCCTCCCTAAAGATAGGCATCCAGGATTATTATTCTAAATGAGTCTCTTGCCTTGAAGTCACTAGCCCAGCCCCCTGCAGGAAAAGCCCCTGTCCTGTATTCACGCCCACTGGTCATGCCAGCTTGCTACATAACCCACTTCCCATTTGGTCCTGGATTTAATCAATTTTACCTGAGCGATGGTGCCTGTAATCTCATTGGTTGACCATAGTTTTATTCCGCCTCATGCCCACCTAAGCGAGTTCCTATGTTCTCTACCTTAGACCCATCTCACCACTCTATAAAAATCTCTGAAAGACATAGCTTCAGGGGCAACCCACTGGGGTCCCCGTTCTGTCCCTCTGTCAGACAGGAGCTTTCTTTCCCCTAATATATATATATATATATATATATATATATATATATATATATATATATATATTCTACCCTTCACCTCCTTTGTTGCAAAATTCATTCTTCAGTTTTGCAGAGCACAAACTCAGCCCAGGTATCTTTCAGGTTGAGGGTTTCATTCCCCTGTATCACTAGGGGAATAACAGTGACTAAAGTGGACCAGGCCCTTTCCTGGATTTGGGGAGCTCTTCATCCACTAAGAGCAATAGGCAGTAAGCAAAAGCCGTATAACTGGCCTCAGGTGTGATAATGACAGGATGAATGAAGCAAGTGCTTGATGTTATGCAGGACATGGTAACAAACAAGCATTTATATTATAGATGATCGAGGTGAAGATCAGTATTCATGAAAGAAATCCAATCAGATTTGTTCCCTGCAATTTGTTACAATGGAAACTCAATTCAGTTAAAGGAGTACTGTTTTGTCTATACAATAAATTAGGTTCATTTATTTCTTAATGGTTACCATGGGCCCAAAAAACTATTATGCAAGAATATTGCTGGATTGTTTGTAGGAGGAAAGGAATAATCCAAGTGCTCATCATAAGAGGATTTGTTAATGTGTACAGAGCACTTCCATGCAAAATTCAAAATAGGAGCCTAGGGCTGCATATAGTTATACGATGAGTCCTAAAATACTATTGGCATGAAGCACAAAATGCATGGAGAACTTGCTTCTCTAGAAGTTAAGGAGAGCCCTGCAGACGAGGGTGAACCTGCAGATACACAGCTGCGAGGACAGTGGTCCCCAGGAGGGGAAGGTCGGGAACAGCGGGGAGACGTGCTCGCCCCTGGAGTGACTGCCCTGCTCGTGGAGACTCACCACATCTGCTTAAAGACAAATGATATCCACAGTGCATATGAAGAAAAGCTGTGCTAACCGTGTTGGCCACACAGAAAGGGTGCGGCTGGCGAGCACGCTCTAGCCCAGGTGCTTGCTTAACGGAGAATATTTAATAATCAGAAAAGTGGAACTGGGGGCCGGCGAGATGGTTCAGTGGTCTAAAGCGCCTGCTTAGGAGGGCTCAGGCAACTGCGGGGACTGCAGTTCGATCCCCGGCACCACATGCTGCGCCAGCGCCACCACCAGGGCAGGCTGAGCCAGCCACAAAATGAATAAATAAAAAGAAACAAACAAACACAACAAGCAAACAA
>PVKN010005461.1:0-30719 GCA_004027915.1 Capromys pilorides | reverse complement strand
CCTCTAATCCCAGAACTCTGGGAGGCTGAGGTAGGTGGATCTCAAATTTGAGCCTGGCCCGGCCAATTCAGTAGATACAAAGATTGTTCCAGAAAAGGCACGAGCTAATCGGGACTGTGTTTAAATCCTGCGGCTGCCTCTACGGAAGCCCCAGCAGGTCACTCCCCATGCAGTGCCCATGACTGCGCCAGGCGGGGATCATGGTAGTTGACAGCATTATGTGAAGCGTGTGTGTCGAGTGTGTAAGTGTGCCCAAAGAATAGCAGGCTGGTGTGCAGCACATATGTGCACAGCTGTGCATGGTCCTGCTGCTCCTGCTGGGAAATGCTGGGCACAGCCACGCCACGGAGATGGAGGAGGAGGCCAGGGGCAGCTTGCTTGGGGGTCACAGCATCCACATCCAGGGTCACCACAAGTGCACACAGCAGGATGGTCCCTGCCTTTGAAAACCACCCAGGGCCGCACTGAAGCAACAGCTCCCGCGCTCTCTGGAAGGAGCCCAAGCTGCTCGCCCCACCCAACTCCTGCTCACGCAAGCTCTGCATGGTTTCTCCTATGGCCAGACTGCACCTGGCCACAGACCACAGGCACAAGCCCATTCTGTTCTGCTGTTATTTTAATATTTATTTATAACCCTTAAAAAACTCTTCTGGGCATCATACAGTGGAGGACGTTGGTGACTTGCACTTAATGGTCAGTTTGCTTGAGCCGGGCAGGTAATTTTTTTTCTGATGTTTCCTCCTGTCCCTGAGCACAAACAGGAGCACACAGCATCACCAGAGGCCACCAATATGAGTGAAGTATCTGTTTGCATAATCTACTTTTCTCCTAGAGCTATAAACATAATTGCTCGTTCATGGCTGGCAAAAGAGCCCATTAGCCTGGCCTTCCTGTGATTTGGATCTAATTTAGATGTTAGCTCCATTTATGAGCCCTCAATTCATTAAGCTGTCAAGACGAAGAGCCGGCACCTCCTAATCGGCACGAGGGCAGAGCAATTCAATAAAAGCCTATTTGCAGAGCTACTGAGAGTGGCCGCTCCCGAGGAGGCTGCTCAGCCAGAGAGGTAACAGGCCTCAAGGCCTGCGTGGATCTCTGCTGGGAGGGCTGGCACAGGTGCAGGAGTACTCGCTGGGGGGCTGGGGGGTGGGGGTGGTACTGCTGCAGGGAGACTGAGTGGCGGGGAGTGGCGGCGACCCGAGGGTACTGAAGCCCACGGCCAGCAGGCACTGCCTCACATGGCTGCCAACAGGAAGAACAAAAGGAGTCTGGGGAGTGGGGAGGCACCTGGGGCACACTTTCCAGCAACAGTGTCAGGGAACATCAGCATCCAGGCTGACAGGAGGCAGGGCCGGTCTCCCAGGGCCTTGGTCCTCAGAGCCCCTTCCAGGCACACAGCCTCCAGCGTTAGCACTCCTCCACTCAGCAGCCTGGTCGGCAGGCGGCCCAGGCACAGCACTGAGCTAACGGGCACTCTTGTCGCAGCCACAGAGCTTCCCCAGGCCTGGAGGGGCAGCTCCCTTTTGGCTTTCCGCTCAGAAGTAGAGGGAGGCACTGGTGTCGGTACATGACCAGGTTTTAGCTTGTGATGGGACGGGTAGCTGATCCTCAGCCACACCGGGGAATTCTAGAGAGCATGGGCACTGGGCAGAGGGGCGTGCCAAGTGAGGCAGCAGAGGGCAGGGGTGACTAACGTGTGGAGTCCCGGGCTCAGAGTCAGTGGAACCCCAGGTGCAGCCTGGAACCCAGGCTACAGCAGCAGAGGAGAACCGCGCCTGCAGATGACAGCAGCCATCCCAACCTGCAGGGTGACTCCAGGAGCAACGGGAAGCAGGCAGGAAGGGGACTGAGCAGACTCCTGGGACACACTCGGGTTAGCAGTCGGAGGAAGCACGTTCAGAGACAGTGTAAAAGGCTGGCTAGGGAAGAGGGCGATGTCGGTGGAGGGTGGAGCCCGTAGACTGAGAAAGTGACCTGTGTCCATGGAGCACCGTCCCACACCACTGCCGTGTGTGACAGGAAGAGGAGCCAACAGGGTGGCTGAGTCAGTGTGGGCAGAGATAAGATGTACACTGTTATCCTCTGTATCTGGGGGAAAAGAAAACAGCACAAAGCTAGCAAAGAATCTAGGAAGAAGCTAGAGAAGAATCTGAGCCAGAAGCACAGTGAGTAATGGGAGCCGGCCGGGCGGTGGCTGGGAGGGCCCTCATGCTAATTACGACCTCGGACAGGCCTTACTAGCTGGGAACTTTTAGGTGGAACCGTGCAGGAAGCCTACATCAGGATGAGAGGCAGACATTATAGATGACAGCAAGATGCTGGTAGCTCAGGTGGTGAGAAATGATAGGATCCACACTGGGGCATCTGACCAACGCTCAGAGGCAGGCAGTGGCTCAGGATGGGAAGAAATGCCCACTGCAGCTGCAGGGGAGGGTGGGGCGCATGGACAGAACCTCCCAACACTTGGTGGGGGGTGGGGACGGGGAGGGGGTGAGCCCCGATGCAGGGGGCGGAAGGCGGGTCCAAATGGAAGGTGCTGGAAACCTGAAGGTCTAAAGAAGGGAGTGGTTTTCCTGAAGCTACACTGCTGGGTACAGCTTAGAAATAAGGCAGCAAGAGCAAGGCGCTGGTTTGCAGGGAACTAGCCTGAGCTAAAGCTGTCACATCCCAGCCGCTGTTCCTGGAATCTTACAGGGTCATCCAATTACCTGCATAATCCCAGGAGGCCCTTACCTATTAATGTCCCTATTTTGTTGATAGAAAGGTAGAGGTCCCAGATAGCTAAGTGACTTTGCAAAGCTAGGATGCTCCTGAGGGTTTCAGCTGATACAAAGCCGTGTCTGCTGGCACCACCCATGGTGGCCACCCTGTTGCCCACACCAGCCCTTTTCTACACCCCTTTTGCACACCACCCTTTTTCTCACTGGTACTTGTTAAGTCCTCCACTGCCCAGAGCAACAGTAACAAATCGTACCAAGTGCATCAGTGGAACAAGAAGATCAAGACTGAGATGTTAGGGGGTATTTTTGCTCACCACTGCATAAACACATAAATCCTACTGTCTCTTTGGTTCTTAACGGAAAAATAATCTACATGCTTGATTAAAGTAGTGACATAAAAGTGTGAGATTATGGAAACTGAATGGATAAATTCCAGGGCTGGGGGGGGGTGGTCATCGCTCACGGGTGAAGCATTGGCCGAGCAGGCATAAAGCCCTGGGTCCAATCCCCAGTACCATTGTACTGCATGCATGCACACACACACACACAAACACAGGTAAATTGCTTTTACTCTGCTAAACCACACAATGATATCTGTATGCATCTGGTACTTACGATTTTTATGCAAATCCTCAGCAAACACATTTTAAATCACAAAACACACACAAATGGAATTATCAGCAGCATCCACGCATAAGCCGTCTAGGACCTCGAGCAGCTGCGCAGAAGCATCCTGCTCAGCGCACACAGCTCGTGCTGCTGGCCAGGACTGCGTGCCACTGCACACCCCTAAGGCTTCTAACAGGTAGGCCAAACCACTAGGCAAATGAAGAAGCCGAGTCACACAGCGTCTCCATGACGTGCTCAGTGCCACGGCCCAGTAGGCAGCAAAGCAAGCTCCCCCATCTGAGGTCTGCAGCTCCGGTGACAGGGCCTGCCCTGGATCAGGCTGACACTCCCGCCCCCGCGCAGTCCAAGCCACCATGGGGCCTCAGAGGCACTCTGCTCCCGTCAACACCCACTCCAACCTTCCAGGGACAGCTAGTAAGATGCTGTCCAAGGCCTTTATTTAGCACACAGGCCCTCCCAGCCACTGCCCGGGCCAGGTTCCCATTACTCTGACTCTGCTTCTGGCTCGGCCTTTTCTTTTCCCACTCACTGTCCTCCATGAGCCACGACCCCATGGCCCACCTCCACTCCTCTGCCCACCCACCATCTTCTTTCTGAAGCACCTTCCTGATTTATACACTAGCACCCTTTGGGCCACTCACATCCCAGCCCCAGAAGCGTCTGAAGCTGCTCTTTGTACTGTGACATCTACCTGTATGTACTCCTATTGTGTCTCCTACTCAGACTATTGGTCACTTCCGGGCAGGGACTGTATCCTCAACTTGAGTTCAGCTTAGGTAGGTGGCAAAATCTATACATGTTCAACAGCCAAACCTGGTGACACCCACAGGTGTGGAAAACCTGTGAATATTACCAATGGTCTCAAAAGGTTCAACATTTCTTTAAAACAAAGGTTGTTGACAGTCACTAAAGCTGGACATTGATCCTATGTGGGAGGGCGGGATGAGGTCTCATTACATAAAGCAGTCAAGCTACCTCAGTCTTGAGAAAAACATCCTGCCTGGACATTGTGGGCTACTAGTCACTAGACTACCTTGTGTCTTACAACTGTGTAAAGGTATAAATTAAGGCCCCTACTGTTGCTGAGGGGCCAGGGGCTTTGGTCCACCAGCTGACCTCAGCTATTTTCTCCTCTTCATTTTCTAAATCCTCTCATGTTTTGTCCCAAGGACCACCAAGAGACCAACAGAGTCCTTCAAAAGATACTTAATTTTAAAAGGATGCCAAGAAAGCCAATGTAGTCAGAAGGCGGGTCGTGGCCTAAACACACTCTGAGTTCCAAAGTCTCTTTTCCTTGTGGTAGATGTGACCATGTCTGATAGCTACATGGGACAGGGTCAGGGTCAGGAAGTTTCCTCCCACCAGGGACGAGTCTGGTGGATGCCACAGGTGGCCTTGCCTCCTGTAAACCACAGCTGAGTTGATTTAATACCTGAGAACCCAAATCATCTTTTAAGTCTTCTGCATCAATTATGTTTTAAACGACACCTCAGTAAAAACACAGTAATGTCACACATTTGTTAGTAGCTATAATGTATTATGGACAGTATTGTGTTGTTTTCCTGTTAACATGATAGCAAATGAAATAGAGTACTTTCTAAGTAAGAAAATCTTCTGCATCATGTTTCAGACACTGCACTTACCACAGCATTTACCAAGATTTGTCTCACCTACTAATGAGAAAGACAATTTCTCATACAAATAGGCAACAAAACTTCAAACAATTTGACCTGAAGTTTTCTTATTACATTAAACTTAGATAAAGGAGAACTTGTTCTAGCTTACAGCTCATTTGTCAGAATGAGGCTGAAGCCATTAATCATGCCACCAACACCAAAACATCTCACTATGGGACAAACTCCACAGTTTGTTTTCCTCCTTGTCAGGGCTTGGAAAGGAAAACAACTTGCTAACAACATGGTAGTTGTGAGTTTTCATACTCTTGAAGCAGTGAAGGATTTCAACAGTGCAGAAAGAATAATCACATATTGTATTAAAGTGAAAAACGCTTTATTTTTTATTTCTAGAACTGAGCAAATCATTGGACAGTATTATCCACGTAAGACTTGTTTAGAACAAAACTAAAACCAAGGATGAACTGAAACTCACTGAACAAACTTTCCTTGCAAATGGTCTTGCTTTCATCGTTTACACTGTTCCAATAGCCTAGATGTTAAGTAAAATAAAGTACATTTACTGTGATCAAACCAAACAAAACAGCTCTGCTCATGTTATGTTACTGCTGGCAATCACTTCACCACTGCTAGGATCTGAATCAAAAGAAGGCTGAAAAACACCTAACACTTTCACCAAAGTGAAAATGTTAGCACAGCGTCAGCACACAACCTGGAATGGGTTCTCAGAGGGCTCATTATTCAGTCTGCCAGGAAGGATGCCAGCTAAACTGTTCAAACTCTCCAAGTCCATACCCTAATAGGAAAATGGACTAGATGATCCCTAAAATCCCTCCAATAACCAACACAGTCTAAATCTTCAGACAGAATTTAGAAACTATTGTTTTAAACCATTTCTAAACATTTACACTTTGGCTTGCTCAGGAAGCAATGTTTTAAAAATGTAACTTCCTGGGAGAAACTACCCAACTCCTTAGTTTCATCAAGGGAACTCAGAGGCAGTCCCATTGTGACAGCCTGGCCATACCAGGGCTGCCCTGCACTAACAACCCCCGGAGAAAGAAAAGGAAAGTGACATGTCAGCCTTATTGTAAAGCAACGCAAAAGTGAAGCTGGTTTATACCAACACAGCCTCTTTTTTTTTTGAGACATAGTCTTGCTATGTAGTTCAGGCTGGCCTTGAACTCATGGTGATCCTCTTGCCTCAGCCTCCTTTGGGAGGTGTGATTATAGGTGTGTGCCCCCATAGTCTTTTTAAATAATTTTAGCAGAAAGTAGCTTTGTTTCAATGTGATTTCTAACTCACCACTTCAAGATCTGACTGAAAGCTACACAAACTTGGTAACCAATCCCAGTACTAAAATGTTATTTTCAAACAATACATTATTTTAGAATTGAAATATCTGTCAGTGCTGTTGTCTAATCTCCTGTGACATTCTTTCCTGCCTCTGCTCATGTTCTGCCCCTTAACCCAACCAACAGGGTGGTAACACTTTGTCAAAAGCCTTTCTTCTCCAAAATTCAAGTCATTTGAAATTAGGTCAGACCAATGGTGACTTTAGTACCTAACAGTATCCCCAAGAGAGGATTCTGAGGGACAAGAGCACATCTTCTATGTGCATACCATGTGTGCACGGGCAATTTTGAGTCATGAGATCAGTACGTGTAAAAATGCAATTCTTTTTCTACAAATACCTGTTATCACAGCATGCCTCCCAAATGCAGAGTAGAATTCTTACTTTACAGTGCAGGGTCTCTGCTACTTAACAGCTACATGATGTTTCTTTGTTTTTTATTCTTTGAGACAGGGCATCAGCCTCCGGAGGGCTGGGATGACAGGCTCACACCACCATGACGGCTGCTTTCTCATTACCATTCTGTCTTCGGCAGTCGGCTCCATGGGGGCGCCCCCTGCATAAGCTCCTCGCAGGCGCGAGCTGCCTTTCTGCACACTCGCCAACACTTTCCACGCCAGGCCCTGGACTCACACTACACGTACGTCCTCACTAACCACCACTACTGTTACCTCTGTTGATGAATGAAAAGGCCATGCTTTAGGAGGTTAAGCCCAAAGCCAGGGCAAGTACGCTGCCAACCTGACTTCCACACAGGGCCGCCTGGCCCCGTTACCCCATCCTATGGAAACCAGCAAGCTGGTGAACGCTACCATGAGACGGATACATACCCTTTCGGCAGTGAATATGCCCGAGTCACTGCTGCTGGTAGATGCATTTTCAGCCATCAAAGGACGTATGACTTCTGGTTCACCTCCTTGTGGCCTGCCGGGCTCTTGAATTTTAATAATCCTGTAACAGGCCCTGATTACTCTTATTTATCTCTCAAGTCTCCGGTTACTGCAAGTCATGTTTCTTCATTTACCATTATTGAGTTCCCACTGAGCACAAATCTACAATGGAGACAAGATGAGTGACTTCAAGAAGTGAAAGCTACCACTCAACCATGAAAGGGAGTTTCGCATTTATCACGCACAGCATCGCAGTGCGTCCTACATGTGTTTTATCTCAGATGATTTTCAAATCCTGGGTCGGTGGCACTTAGTACCCACCTGCTGGCTACAGCACTCCAATCTGCCTCGTTTGGTTGAGATCTAAGTTAGGGACAAATATCCCCGCGGTACACTCCGACATCTATTCCGTAATAATCAGGAGCCAGTCCCCAGAGGCTGGGCGCAGGCGTAGGAGCTGACCTTCCTCACCCGGAGGACCGCCCCCACCACCTACAGCAGACAATCCAGCGCGCAGACAAGGGACAGCTAGTGTGCCGTCCCCAGCCTTTGAGGACTCCTCGCTCCCAAGCCCTCCATGCCCGCAGCCTGCAAGGCAAGAAGGCCAGGAAAACTGAGGTACCTTGAGGTCAGAGCCAACCCTAAGCGACCTGACGCCACCCATACTTGCCCTGTTCCCACGTCCCACACGATCCAGAAAGGAGAGCCAAGGCGTAGAGCCCCGCCCACCCGCAGTATCCAGCCAATCCGAGGCCCGCTCCGGCCGCCCCACCCAGCGCACACACGCACACGCACGTACCGTGCGTTCGGGCCAGCCCACACGTGCCGATCCCTGGCTTCTGATTGGCTTTTGCAGGCTGTGGGCGGGACGGGGAGAAGGGCTGCGAGCGTGGTGCGCCGGCTGAGACTAGCAAGCGGCGGAGTTTGGGACTCTGTGTGACTTTCGGTGAGTGAGGCCGGAGGGGCTTTGTGATCCCGCCGCGGGAGGAAGCGCGGAAGGGCCCCTAGTTGGCTAGGGTCCGCGCGGGGTACGGTGCCTGGAGGAAGGGAGCGTCGCTCGAGTGGCTGGGCTCGGGCTCCAGGGCCCGGCAGGCGAAGATCGGGAGAAGCCGGTGTCGGCGGGGTGAAGCCGGTCGTGGTAAGAGGGAGGACGCGGGTGCTGGGCGGACTTCGGGGAGCTCGAAGCCTTCCGGAGAGAAGGCGGGGGCAGCGATGGGGCGCCGAGGCCGGCAAGGTCACCGGAGAGGCGGACGGGTCGCCTTCTCCTCACCCAGCGGAGGTGAGAAAAGTGTGTTCCTGCCCGGCGAACCTGCGGGTGACGATAAGGAAAGAACAGCACGGGGTCAGCCGACGTGATTCCGCGTGCGCTTGGCCTCTCTTGGGTGCCTCTGCCGGGCCGTCCCCAAAAGGAGTCTGCTTCCGGAAGTACCAAGGCCTCTCCAGTGGGACCGGCTTCTAGATGAGTTCTTACAGATCCAGCGGTTCCTTGCTCCAAATGAGACACGAGGGCCTTCTGTGTGTGTGTTGGGGGCGGGGGGGGGGGGGGCCTCTGGCTTTTCTGTGCCCCACTGTCACGTTGGAGGGGCTCCTTGCAGTAGATTCTTGGGGTCCAGCCCCAGATTCGAAGCTCAGTCTCCAGGCCTAAACTGGGCTGCCATCTTTAGCAAGCCGACAGGTGACTGATGCAAAATCAGTTTTAAACCGAATCTTACACTAGACGGCCGCTCCTGTGGCCGAAATGTAAGGGCCATGAAGATGATGACATCGCCGGATGCTGGTTAGTTTTCCTTTTTACTTCTTCTTTCCCTTGTATTTGGAAAGGTCTTCAGTGGCGTGTGCAGTTTTTCTTGTTGCTTATTTTCACATTTTACTTTTGAGACAGTGTCCTATGTAGTTCAGGCTACCCTTGAACTCACTATTTTGCCCAGGCTTGCTTTGAACTCCTCCTGATCCTGTCCCTCAGCTTCCCCAGTGCAGGGATTACAGGTGTGCACCACCACACCCAGCTTCAGTGGCGTCTTAACTGAAGAATAATTCATGTTCTAAAAACTGGCTTTGCATGTCTGGTAACCTGTGCTGTGTTTTGCATCTGATTGGCTTTCTGACAGATATGGTTCAGTCAGGGTGGATAAAATAATAAGGCAAAATCTAGTGAAAATACTTCCAATGATAATTGAAATTGTTAGATGAATTCAGTGACCAGGGGAAGGAGATCCGTTTAACTTTAGGCATGACATACACGTTCTTTCAGATCCCAGTGTTGTGGGCCTTATTCAGGACTGGACCTATATTTTCAGATTGAATTTGTGCCAGCATCGTCAGATTGACTATTTACAAATATAACAATTAAAAAAGCCTCGGATTTTGTATGAGGAGAGTTGGATTCTAAGCCTGCTCTGCCTCAGATACATTCCTGATATCAAGCAATTCATATAATCCTTAGAACCTTTTCCCTACCTGTACAATAAAGACGTCAATAATCATCTAGTTGATTTGTTACTCCCAGATTACATCATTTGAGGCCATTGACCTTGAACCTTTAAAAGACTAACACTGAATTGAAACGACTGTAAATCACGAATATTGTGGAAACTTCTAGGTAGTCATTGAGTAATAACCATAACTTTATATTTAAAACATACTTCAGATAGATACATTAGTTACATAATTTATAAGATGATAAATAAAGCTATAATTTAAACTTAGAATTTCTCACAGCTGTGGGGCTGGGGAGATAGCTCCGTGGCACAAGTGCCTGCCTTGCAAGTGCAAGGTCATGAGTTCGAACCCCGGTCCCACAAAAAAAATAATAAATAAGTAAAATAAAATACAATTGTGTTAGCCTGCTTACAGGCTGATACCTGTAATCCCAGCACTTCGGAGGCTGAGGCAGGAGGATTGGTATGAGTTTGAGACCAGCCTGGGCTACAAAAGTGAGCTCAAGGCCAGCCTGAACTACATAGTGAGACCCTGTCTCAAAAAGACCAAAAAAAAAGAATTTCTCACAACTGTGATATGTGTTGGATTTTTAAATATACATCTTTACTTTGTCCAGCAACATGCATGTGATGTGTTCTGAGTCCTTTAAAGCAAATATTGATCACCCACATCCCGATTCTGAGCTGCAGAAAACCAGGTCAGATGTCCTCCCCATAGAGCTTCATTGTCTGCATCAACGGTGAGGAAGGGAGAACAGATTTTCTTCTGTGTAGAGTTAAGAGATACCTCCCTGAATGTAGGAACAGGCTCTGGCTCTGGGGACCTGCTGAACATTCATGTACATTTAAAACAGAGAAACAACTGTTAGTTTTCTTACATTTAAAGACAATTATTGAGTCATTCTTTTTTGAGGTTAGGAATAATTGAGGCAAAGTAGGGAAATATTGCACAAGTTTTTAGTTGTGTGAAGCCAGGTATGGTGTCACACCCTGTACTCCCAGCACTGGGAAGGCTGAGGCAGGAGGATCATTGTGAGTTTGAGATTAGCCTGGCTATAAAGTGAGCTCAAGGCCAGCCTGAACTGCATAGTGAGACTCTCAAACAACAACAACAAATAAAAAGCACTGTGGTCTCTAACTATTTTGTCTGTTGGGGTTGCAGGGATCCAAGACTTACTCACTTTATCATTTCTTTTTTCATAGATGAAATGTAAAACTTGTTTTTAAAAAAGCACTTGGGAGCCTGGTTTTTTAACTGGTTAAACCCTTCAAATGGATCCAGTAAGCATTTTGTGGTACTTGTTGCATACAGGGCATTGCAACAGGTCATGCAGATGGACACAAACAGAGCAAGTACGGGCCCTGACCACCAGGAGTCCACAAAAGAAAGAGTTAAAACAAGTAGTTCTGGGCCTGCAAGATGGCTCAGCGGTCTATAAAGCTCCTGCTTCGGCAAGCTTAGGCAACCGCAGGGACCGCGGTTCGATCCCAGGCACCACATGATGCGCCAGCCCCACGCCCAGCGCAGGCTGAGCTGGCCATAACATAGATAAATAAAGTTAAAAAAAAAAAAAGACATCATATTTTAAAAAAAAAGCCAAGTAGTTCTGATGGGTGATGAAGGAAAGCACATGCTTCTGTGGGACCCGCATGATTGAAAGGCTTACCATAAGCTTAGGAAGTCAAGAGGACTTCGCATAGGCCAATGAAGATGCAAACCTGAAAAAGTAGCGTTTAGCCAGGGAAATTCTTGGGGGTGAGAGGTAGGGAGATGCGGGAAACGTGGGTGGGAGATGCAGTCCTCTTATGCAGAGGCTTGAGAGCAGAGAGCATCTCCAAGGAGTTTGGTGTTGCTCAGTGTGGGGGGGGCAAGGAGATGAAGGGGTGTACTAAGCACAGTTGTAGCTGAGGAGTTTATGTGTGCATAGGAAGGCAGCTAATAAACATAGCTGCCCAAATATGATGTCCCTCCAGCTAGTCTGCTTATGCGGCTTCTTCAGCTCACACCACTAAATCCTTCTCTCTGAAACTTCTCAAAACTTTAGCTAAGGGGCTGGCCAACTCACTCACTGGATTAAAGTACCTGCACACAGGCGAAGGGGCCAGGAGTTCAATCCCCAGGCCTGCAGTACTGTCCCCACTCCGAGGGCACACTGAGATGGCAACTGAGACTGGGCGTGGTGGTGCGCATCTGTAACCTTAGCTCTTGGGAGGCTATAACCAGACAGATCACTACCAATCCAATCCAGTAGTGATACTCTGAACACCCTGTACACCCTTCCCTAAAACACACACAGAAAAAAAACCCAAAAAACTTTAGGGGTAGCACTCCATGTAAATTCAGTTCTCATTGTTGCTTTAATATTGACAAACACTGTTGTCCCCTTTTCAAAAACTATCTAGTTTTTGAATCATTAATCACTTTTATATTTGTGTTTTAGTTTTTCAAATATAACGAGCAACCTAAACCTTGAGCTTATTGAACCTTGTGCATAATAAAAGTCAAGTAAGAGTTTAGTCAACTCATTACTTTAGGAAATAATGGAATACAAACTAGCAAAGATCTAGTCCTATCAGAATTTTACCTTTCCTAGCTAAGGTTTTCTTCTCTGTTGGAAGTCAGCATTGATTCTTTTCTGTGGAGCTGAGGCATGGGGTGATAATTTCAAACTAAACATGCCCCTGGAGCTGAAGGTCTTCACTGCCACCTACCCCTCCCTGTAGCAGGCTGTTGAATGAGGGCCTTCTTTACTGCAAGGCCTGTGGTATACATGGAAAATCCAGAAGTAAAGCTGCTCCGTAAGCAATGGGATTGGCAGCTGACTTTGAGTTTATTGTAATTGACACTAATCAGAGGCTTGTGCCTGCGTACTGTGCTTCCTTATCTCATCATGAGTAAAGCTCACAACTATGTGTGGAGCAAGTGAATACACAGTTACTGTGACAGAGGTAAGCTGAGGTGGTGCTACCTTGTGAGGAAGGAGAGGACAAGCAACCTTTGCCCCTTCCCACAATGAAAATGAGAGTTTTTACCTGCCCCCTTGTTTGTGTAACTATCTTGTTCATATAATGGGTTTTTTTGGAGCCATTTAAAGAATCAGAATTATAAAAAGAGTGGAGAATTTTGAGGGAGCGTGGGGAATGTGAGGAAGATTCATGAAAGAGGGCAGATCTGAAGTTGAGGAGACACTTGTTGAAGAGCATGAGGCAGTTCCATTTCTGCTGTTTGATGTTTAATGACCCCAGAGATACATGGTTTATTAGGTTAAACACAGCTTGCTTGCTTATTTATTTATTTATTTTCAGCTGTCTCAGGTTGCCTCCAGGGTGGGTCTGGGGATCGAACTGCTGACCCCTGTGCCTGACTGGGACGGTCCTCGCAGGCGCTTAAACAACACTGAGCTAACCTGAAAGCCCTCAAGCACAGCATATTTAAAGGGAGCAATGTCTAGCAACATGATTTGAAATAAATCCTTGTCTCTAAGAGGAATAAATGCACAGGGCAGACATTCGGCTATTATGAATGACCACACATATCCCAAAAGACGAGTGTCACTGATCCTAGAGACCAGTGCTCTCTGTTCCGGGGATGAGAAGTGAAGGCAGGCCGCAGGGTGGAGCTGCTCAGTCAACAGCTGGGACCAGTGCAGTCTAGTTAACAGGATTCCCAACACAATACCGGGAATACTCCAAGGGACGTCAGAGTTTGCACTGTGGTTTGAGTAGTTGTCAGGTTAAAGTTGATTAGAGTTGAAGATAGCCAAGAAATTAATAACTTTTTTAAGTGATGAAAGTTTAGTTTTTTTAAAAAAAAATTGTACTGTTTTTAACAATAAGTTTAAACGGGATTGTAGGGGCCGGCAAGATAGCTCAGTGGTCTAAAGCACCTGCTTAGGCAAGCTTAGGCAAGCCAAGGAACCGCGGTTCAATCCCTGGCACCACATGCTGCGCCAGCCCCACCTCTAGGGCAGGCTGAGCTGGCCATAAAAAAAAAAAAAAGGATTGTGTATAACTCTAAAGGTGGCTATAAGTTAAAGGTAGTTCATTCAAGAAATATTTTTTGAAGTTCATGGATAATAGCAGATTTTTCATGGAGACAGGGATGGTTTGAGTTCCTTCAGGTGTTTAGTAACGTTCTAAGTAACTGTAATCACTGAACCTCATGGCAGTTCTCTTTCAGAAAGAGTCTCCAAGCAGTCACCATGTCAAGCGACACAGATGTTTCTCTTTCTTCATACGATGAAGACCAGGGATCTAAACTTATCCGAAAAGCGAAAGAGGCCCCGTTTGTCCCTATTGGTATGTTTGACCTCGACATTCTAGTAATAAGTGTGATATACATTTGAAACAGTAAAAACAAGGTGAGCGTGTTCAGTAAGCATAACCTGAAAGAATTTACTTTCACATTTTAATGTTCAAATACACTGTGCTTGGTGCAATGTAAATCCCATCACGAAAATCCTTTGTCTAGTCAGGTAACTTATCATGTTTTCAGTGAATGATGCTTTGGGGATTCCAGACAGCCTGAGATTCATGTTACAGTCATACTTATGACTTATTAGAGCAAAAGCTACAGGTGAAAATCAATAGGCTAAGAAATGAAGCCCAGCTTCATGAAGTCCCCTCCCAGTGGAGTCACACAGGTGACAAAAGCACTGGCCCCCAGGGGTACCTGTGTTCAGATTTTCCTGGGGACAGTCACATGAGCATGCAGTGCCCATGAAGGCCTTGTGGCATAATTTAAAAAAATAAAATGACGTTGTCTCTATAGAGACTTAAAAATCGGAGTATTAGAATAGAGTTCACCTAGAGTGAAAACCAAAAGCAAATACTAATTACACGCAGCACTGAAACACGGTCACACTCCTTTTCAAGTCAGGAGTCTGCCAGGGATGGGGGTGAACGTCGCTGCTGTGGTTTAGAGTCCTAAACATTTGTGTAAGACAGAAAAACAGCCAGAACCGAACAAGAGAAAGGTCGCATGACTACACCAGGAAGCGTCTAGGATGCCCACGACCTGGAGAGTTAAGGCTGTAGAGTTACATGGAAGCGCGTGGGGTTGTGGGAAATTGAAAGCGCACCACGCAAAGGTGTTCGGTCCCCCCCCCCAGTTCCGATCTCCTTCCTGAGGGTCTGTCCTGTGCGCATGTCTGTGTCTTTGACCTGATTTCCTAGAGGCTGGGTAGGTGTTTGTCCCCAGAACTGCTGCTGTGACCTCTTGGCGGCACTACTGAATTGTGCGTGTTCTACTTTAACCTCCAAACCCAGCTACAAGTACAGACCTTCGCAGCAGGTGGCCTTGTCGGACTGTTTTGTATTTTGATTCCTTGGCTTTAGTCTTTGGATGCTCTCTTTAAGATCATAGTCTTTTTGGAATTCGAAAGTTGTGCCTTACTACTTGTGTGTTTAATTAGTTCTATTATTTGAAAGATGTGATTTTTATTTTAAATTAACATTAGCTCTTTTTTTAATATTGTACATTGAAGTTTATATAATAGTGTCATTCAGCTCTAGTTTTCTAAAAAGGACACATTAACTTTTTCCTGTCTTTAATGCCCTGGTGCTGTTTCTGCTTCATGTATGCTGTTGCTCTATTGAGTAGATTAAGCTTTTTAACTCGTTAATGTCATATTTCTGTCTCCTGTGTAAAGTACATGTCAAGGTGATACTTTGTTTTAATTCAGTAAAGGAAATGAACCTACATTGATATTTTTCATAAGTTCTCTCAGTCTTACTTTTACTATCTACTCAATGTTTTCTGTTATACTTGTTTCGTTTGCTTTTTCATTTTTTGTAATGATTTGGAAGTAGTTCTCTTCCAATAGTGCTAGTGATTATTTTTACATTTTTTGGAGGATATAATTTTCAAAATTTATTTCTAGTATTAAGATGAACACAAGAGCTGGCAATATAGCTCAGCAGACTAAACACCTGCTTAGGCAAGCACAGGTACTGGGATTTGATCCCCTGGCACCACAGGCTGCACTGGCCCCGCCCCTGGGCATCCTGAGGCTGTGACTGAGACCTGGAGTGGTGGTGCACACTTGTAATCCCAGTGCTGGGGAAGCTGAAACAGAAAGATCACTAGGAGTCTAAACTGCATAGCAAGACTGTACCAAATACATTTTTTTAAAAAATGAATACAGATTTATTTCCTAACTGAAGACTTTTAGCATTCATATTTTGTTGTAGCAACCAAAACCTTAAATTACAGATTAATTTTTATCATGATTTTGTCTTTTTCGTTCATTGTGAAGGATCCAGTGTATATTTACTGGCTCACCATTATATGTCAGGGCTGGGGAGATAGCTCAGTAGAATAAGCACTTGCCTGGCAAGCTCAAGGTCCTGTGTTCAATCCCCAGTACCACAAAACAAACAAAAACCATTATATGTCATTATCCTACACCTTTCTTTTCACTGCCCTTCTTTCCTTCCTTCGTTCCTTTTTCTTTTTTGACAGGGTTCCAAGGATGGGTTCACACTGTGGCCCTCCTGCCACAGCCCCCAAATGCTGGAATTACAGGCTTGTGTCCCTGTGTCCAGGTAGTGCCTTTATTTCTCTCTCTCTCTTTTTTTTTTCTTTTTTTTTTGCGGGACCAGGATTCAAACTCACGACCTTGCACTGGCCAGACAGGCACTTGTGCCATGGAGCTATCTCCCTGGCCCCATGCCTTTATTTCTTGTGCTACTTTGATGCACTCTTTCCATTTGTCTGAATCATTCCTCTAGGTGTTTGTATGAGGACACAGGTGGGGCATGTTGAAAGCACACAGCTGTGCTGTGAGTAGAGACTTCAGCATCAAAGCAAATGGGCCGTGGCTCTGCATGGAACTATGGTTCTATGTGGGTGACGCCGTGTGCAGGGTGGTCCGCGTTGTCTGGTCACCTGCAGGTCTGGGGCAGAACAGAGGGCGAGAGCTGCACATTCATCCCTAACTGAAGACCCTCCTCCCAGTTGTAATGATCATGAACTAGCTCGATTCCCCGGGGCTCTTTTAAAGGAATTTACCTGTTGGGTTCACAGACACATATGTTTTTTTTTGTTTGTTTGGGAGTGTTTTGCTTTGCTTCAATTTGTTGAGACAGGGTCCGGCTAGGTCTCTGAGTTGTCCAGGCTGGCCTAGAACTTGCCATTTTCCTGCCTCAGCCTCCCAGGGTGCTGCAGTTACAGGTGTAGCGATACAACCTCACATTTTAAAAGATAATGCTGACTTGCTAGGTATGCTACTGTTTGCTGCGAGTTGTAGATTTTTGTTTTGAAGGAAAAAATATTAAAATCTCTATAAATTAATTATTGGTTCTGTAAGCCCTCCAAAAATAATGGAAAGTGAATTAATTAATGGCAAAATCAACTTGGTTCCCTCCGCCCACCCATTAACATCCTCGTGACTGTTTGCTTTACAGGAATGGCAGGCTTCGCAGCAATTGTCGCATATGGATTATATAGACTGAAGAGCAGGGGAGATACTAAGATGTCTGTGCACCTGATCCACATGCGTGTAGCGGCCCAAGGTTTTGTTGTGGGTGCAATGACCCTCGGTAGGTTCCCAGGGAAATTTTCTAAATCTGCGGTCAGTGCAAGTTTGTTTTTTTTTTTATGGCCGTCTCAGCCTGTCCTGGGGGTGGGGCTGGCACAGCATGTGGTGCCAGGGATCGAACCGTGGTCCTTGCAGTTGCCTGAGCTTACCTAAGCAAGCGCTTTAGACCACTGAGCCATCTCTCCTGCCCCAGTGCAATTCTTTATAGACAGGACATCATTGATGGTTTGAGTTGACGTTGAAGCAGTTTAAATATATCACTTATTTTCATGCAAAAATAAGATACTTTAACATATATATGATATATAGAGATATATAGAAAGAGGGAAAGAGAGATTATGTGATATATTCTACTACTAAGACTTTAAAGAAAGGAAAAACACCACCACTGATCTAGTAATTTCCTTGATAGTGTATCTGTGAAGGCAGGGTTGGTGGTAACAGCAGCTTTCTGAGAAAGACATGTGATTGGTACTTAGGAGGTTTTAAAGGTATTTTAAAGTGTGGATGCTAACATCTTGTCACTATATCTATCTGATATTATATGACAAGATTGGCTCCTTTTAAAGATGCCAGGAATTCATGGTTCTTTAAAACAAATACTACAACATGATGATCGAGTCAGACTCGTCTTGCATAGCTGCAGGGACTACTATAAAAGGAGCTTCCGAAGTTTAAGCTGTTCGAGAACACTAAAGCTGTAATTAATGCTCCTTGAGTCTTGCTCTGCTATCAGCAGTCTGCTGGCTCATTTTAGGTGACACCATGAGCTGTTCTGTCGCCCATTTTGTTTTCTACATGCTGAAGGAAATACTGCAGTGCTTAACTGGTGTTCTTTTCCTTTAGGTATGGGCTATTCCTTGTATCGGGAGTTCTGGGCAAAGCCTAAACCTTAGAAGAAGAGAAGCTGTCTTGGACTCTTGGAAGTGCTTGTTTTAGTTAGACATCTCATGTTGAGGTTACGTATTTGTGTCAAAAATAAATCCTTTGAGTCGCTTCAAACTGTATCATAGTATTTGGAACACCGTTTCTTCCTCGCAGACTTGATGACCATGTTAGTGGCACCTGGTTCACTAACTGCGTCATTCAGGCTCCAGATGAAAGAAACGGTTACCTCTGTGCACTGGATAGCGTTAACGTCCACCCACCCTAGCCCCTCACGACAGTTACTGCTACACTGGCCAGGCCTGAAGCACTCCCGCTCTGCTGCCGAGTGTCGCGTGCCTTGCATGTTGGGCGGGAGCCGCATTGACCCCAGTTAGTTCAGTTGTTCCTTGTCTGCCTCGTGGACTGGGGTGAGGACTTGGTTTGTAGGAGTGGCTGGCTCTGGGAGAACACTGTGAAAGCACACGTGAGATATAGCTGATAGCCCTCCACAGCCAACGTGTCTGTTGTGCATGCTGGGACCTAGAAAACCTGCATGAGTGTGGCACTGAAGTCGTGCATTTCAGAACCACACTCGTAAGCACAAGAATAGCGTAACGATGACTTGCATTTAGCTCTTTTATAATTATAGAATTATATTTTTGCTGCTGTTGTATTAGAATAATTTTTAAATGTCATCTTGGAATAGAAGTATTTATCTTAAGTGCTAAGTCACAGATAAAGAACTACATTTTAAATGTGTGTAGTCTGCTTCTCTGTAAGAATTGTAAATGTTAAACACTTCACTCAGAATGCAGGCAGTCAGTGGTTTAGTAGCGGGCTGGCCGGGCAGGCACCACACGCAAGCTCTGAGATGCCACAGAGTGGCTGTGGGTGCTTGTAGAACCTCGTATCTAACCTGAACTCACATTCCATGGTGACAACATCGTCTCTGTCATGTTATTAAAGTGGGTGAATATGTCAGATGTCTTGTATTTATTTCAGCTTGGAAAAGTGAATTATTCTGCAGAGGGACACACAAGCTGGGACTCAGGAAACAAAGCCTTTTTTCCCTTCGTAGCAACCACAGTTAAAAGCTACCAAGCAGAGGCAGTGGTCAGCGCCTGGCAGCACTCATCCTGCACTGTAGAGCTTCCTCACGAATGGCCCAAGGAGCTGGGTCTGTGCTGCGCTTCTCAGCCAAGAGATGGAGCTGCGAGAGCAGCCATGGCAGCCCAGTGTCCACCTGTTGGCCAGGCAGGAGCAGAACTGCCCTGGACCTGGCAGTGCAGCTGACAGCCTGTGCCTGTTATGCTGTGTGGCCTTGGAGCCAGGCCAGTGCTGACACCCTTGCCGCCATTTAGATGAGATGAGATGGGCCTTGAAGAAAGTTTTAAAGCACTTTTTTTAAAGGGAACCCCAGGAATGTTAGTTGCCAACCAGTGTTAGGGATTTAAGCACTGGCCCTGCAGTCATCAGAGTGAATAAAATTACACAAGCCCACGTGGCATGGTCTTAACTCGCTAATGCCTGGGTCCTGGGGACCAGACCAGGGATTGCTTGAACTTTTCTTGTCTGTAAAGTGAGAGCCTGGGCTGGGTAATTTCTGTGGTCCT
The DNA here is from genome assembly GCA_004027915.1 of Capromys pilorides. NCBI lineage: Eukaryota > Metazoa > Chordata > Mammalia > Rodentia > Capromyidae > Capromys > Capromys pilorides. The sequence goes on along the minus strand of PVKN010005461.1, from coordinate 11,031 downwards.
GTTTACTGAGATCACCATAGCTCTGTAAAAGTACTTTAAAAGTGTAAGATACTATTACTAAGACCTGTTTTCTTGGCTTTAAATAGGCGTGGAAGGTGCATCTAGACTATGCCTTGTGAAAGAAGCCTTAGAGGAACAAGTTTCAGAACTTCAACCCCTTTTGGGAGGTTCCTCCTCTAATTATGCTCCCCTTTCTCTCCAGATTCCCAGTAATCTCTTGGTTGGCAGAGTTCAGTGATTTAATGATTCCGTCAAAAATACTTGTGAAACATTAACTAAAGGAAATAAAAGACCTATGGAGTTTTTACACATGCAAAGGTGTGTATCTGTAGCCATTAGACAGTAAAGGAAATTTAGATAATGAAATTCTCACTGTATGATTTCATTGGGACTGTTGCAAATATTGCAACAAAAAGCCTAAATCATGACGGTTTCTCTAATTGAGTAATTTGGTTTTTGTTTTTGCTTTGGTGTTTGAGGAAAGAAAGTCAGTAACTTCAGTAGCACTCGTTCTTCTAACCCCCCCTTCAGAGATCTCACTGAGTCTTGTCTCTCTCAAAGTGAGCCCAGAAGCATCTCATTTTATTTAGGGCTTGGAACATGCATAACACCACCATTTATTTGCCTAACACTAGGTTCACACAAATGGTAATTGAAAACATCCCAAACAAGGGAGGAGACAACAAACAAAGAGCCACCACCAGGATGAGCTGTTATGTGTCTCCTTGAATCCCAGCTACTGGGAATCATTGTCCTCCACTTCTTAAGATGCTAATTAGGCTTTTGTCTTATCTCTACAGCCCCCCCCCCCCGCTTTTTTTTTTTTTTTTTTTTTTTTTCTTTTTCTGGAAAAATAATTTTTAGAAGCGTCAGGGCAAGGACTACAGACTTTTGACCCATAGCTTGTTGATAGACCTGTCCTTGTCACAAACTAAGTAGGATATACAAATAGTAGAGACAACATACACAAATCACTACTACACTTCCACTAAACCATGAGATATCATAAAAAGGATTAAGGTTTTCGATGCCATTAGAGATGCTTTGTAACAGATTGAGTTTGGTTCCATGAAATGAGAGTTATACAAAATGAAGTACTCCAACCACATTTTAAACAAGGTTGACATTGTAGATTAACAGTTTGACCTCCCAACATAACAGCTTGTTCTAAATCACTTATCTTAGTATTTAACTCTGAGTCTATGCATCCTTGAAAAGTCCATAATTGTTTTGAGTCCTTGTGCCATTGCTGCACAAAATGAACAGTTTGTACACCTTGGCTCAATGCTGCTCTGGCTGTAGCAGCTGTGGCTGTAAAGGCTATCTTGAGTGCAAGCATTCTTTTTGTTCTCTAACACCTCCAGCAAATGTTGGAACAGCATCATGGAAGGGGCGTCTTGCCACAGGTAATGTAGTTGTATCAGAAGCCAAATTCTTGTCATTGTCCTGAGAACATAAATGTTATCCCTAGAAAAATTAAGGCCGATAGAGAATTCTAGACATGTATATAAAGAACAATTGTGGTTTGTAATGGCATGATTAGAAGAATTTCTCATAAGCAACAGGTGAAGGAGGTGAACACATGCCTGAGTAGAACAAGTTGCGTTCCTTGTAAATAATGAGGTATTTTCATCTTAGTTTCTTCTGCTGTCCGAGCAGAGCCATAAAGGCTCCAATCTATGACGCTTCCCTTGGAAGTATTAACTAACTCCTGGGCTGCCTCTCCTCTACAGATTTCCCAGTGTACCCTAATCACTAAGACAAGCAACATTGGTATTCTGGCAGGAGGGCAGATCTGGCGGTGGAAACATTCTATTAGCAGCTATACCTTTAAAGTCCATTCCTTGGAGAAGAAAAAGTCCCCTTTTTTCTTCCCTTACCTTGATGTTATTATTTACTAGACTTTTTGATCAGTGAATTCTTCTATTGAATGGTGGATTTGGAATATAAACCCAATAACTAAAATTACCTTTAATACTTACTAGAAATGACAAACTGATCATTTGTTGAGGTGGATGACCTCCAAATGATATATTCTTCTGGCTCCCTGCAGATGATGATCAATCTCAGATGTCAATCTTTAAGGAGGTCAGCATTTGTTTGACCTTTGGTGTTTAGGTTAGGCCCACTGTGGGAGCATTCATCTCTCCCATAGTTGCTAGATATCTTGCCTTCTGTATTATCTCATTTGAGGGCCTAGCCTTGTCTGACATGTATGTAAAGAATTTCTATCGAACTTGGCTGCTTGCAACATTCCCCCCGCTGAAGAAGTAACACAAATTGCCATGAGAGATTTATGGGTGATGACTGCTCTGGCTTCTTCAGGCTGAAAGGGGTTGTATTTGGGAACCGGCAGTCAGAGATACTCTTCAGAGGTTCTACCTAAAGGCCCTCAAGAAACACCAAGCATTTTTATCTTGCGTAGGTAGAATAGCTTAGGCCTTTTTATTGTTACAAGGCCCTCTAGCTTTAGTTATAATTATCTCTAAATTTCAAGAACTCCTGAAAACCAGAGTACCCTAGTTTTTCTATTTTTAGTTACACCTTGTAAGAGATCAGTGACATCAGCAAGCTAATTTTATTTGTATGTTTTATTCTAATTTTTGAGGTATGATGACTGGAAGGAAAGTCAGGATTGGAGAAGAACAAAGAGACCTGTGCTAGTGTCCAGCAATAGGCTGGGTTTTCCTTTGGTCATGATTTCTCAGGGCTCCTCTGTGGAGAAGATAGAGACTTCTGGCCAGAGGAAGCAGGCAGGCCCAGTGCCCTTTAGTCCTACCGGACCACCTGGGAAGCTGAGTCTGAGCTCTGGGGCTTCCACCTTGGAGTGCAGTCTCCTAGCAGCTGCCTTCACAGTCAGGGCATAGCTTGTGGGCCTCTTTAAGACAGTCCCTCTTATTCTGGCCTGGCTTCCAAAAGCAGTAGCAGGTGATCTTTATCGTCACTGAGCTCTTGTTGGAGCCAAGAGAATCAGAGTTAGGGTCTATTTTGCGGGTCTATTTTGAGGCTGCAACAAGGCAGTCATTTTTTATCTCTTGTTTTCTCCCAGTTCCAATTATAGGAAATTATTTTCTTAGTGTCCTGTAAAGTACCAAGTGAGTTTTTAATTTGTCCCCAGGTAGGTAACAGGGCTTGCTGGGTTTTAGGAAGAGGCCACCGAAAAATACTCTATTTAAAGTGAGTATTTCATCAATCAGAAGATTTATATCAGAATGTTTATGCTTACTCATTTTCTGGGTTTTATACATCAAGCTGGTACCCAAATTACTTTTCCAGTATCTGTAATAACCAAGCAAAACCTCTTCTCCATCTCTGAATAACGCCTGAAATTCACTAATCAGTATCATTTAGAAAGAAAACAGGCTGTTGTAAAGGAATTCTCACTTCTGTTGTCCAGTGACGGTCTGCAGCAGAAGATCCATCTGGCAGCCAATTTAGAAAATTTAATGTGAATAAAGCTTTTTGTGTTATTAACCTGGGTGTATTCATATGTATTCCCATACCGTTCCCCCTTTTTGTTTAATGAGCATTTCTTTTAAACTTCTATTAGCCTGTTTTATAATTGTCCATGGATATTCTAATATTTAAGTCCCTATAGAATATTAACAGATAAAAGTTACACATTTTTACCCAGAAATTTATAAATCACCGTATTTAACATTGTAGTAAGGCAATCCTGATGACATTTTGTGGCTGGTCGTGAACTCGCACTGATCCTCTTGCCTGAGCCTCCCAAGTGCTGGGATTACAGGCATGCGCCATCATGCCCTATCAAAGTCCTATTTTAAATGCCATTTTTAATTTAGGACAGTTTTAAGCAACCACACTTAACTTCCTAGTTAAGTTTAAAATTAAAAAAATTTTAATCTTTTAAAATGTCCTGGGACAGTGGCCTCACATTTTTGTAGTTGCTCTGCCTGGATGCCATCCACATTTACATTTGAAAAGCCATTAAAATGTTTTTCCTTTAATTTTTATTTTTTAGTCCACCATTTCCTTTTTATAATTTAAAAATTTTTAGCAAAACTGAATGACCAATTGAGCAGTGTAAGAATTTGGTGTGGTATAATCATTATCAATAATTACCAAATGTATAAATATACCTTTGCTAGTAAGGCTACTTCCCCCAATAATCAAACCAATGGTATCTTTGGGTGTGGGACCAAAAATATTAATATGAATTTTATATATTCCATAAGCAGGTTGCAAAAACTGATTTTCTATAGCTGCAATATCTAAGGCTGTGCTTCCTGGTGTGGCATGAAAGAGCTGAGACCCTTAGTTTTGGTTGATTATGGGGTTGTTCAAGGGAAACTGCTGATACCCTGTATTGTTTATCTCTGGGTCCCGAGGAAAAAGGCCCATTGTCCAGTTTCCCTGCTGTTGTAAAGGTCCATTTTTATCAAATTTGGAGTGATACTCATTTGCCCCATGTTTTCCCCTTTTACATTTTGGACACAGCCCTGGTGGCTTAGTTTTATCTTTACCCTTTTTCTTTCTTTTTTTACAATCCTTTTTTCATATGCTCTACTTTGCCACAATTAAAACACTTTGTAAGATTTTGTTTACATGAAGTTTGTAAAGTGGCAGCCAGTAAATTAGCTTTATAAGGTCCAGGGCATGTCAAGTGTTCCTTATGACGGGTTAGAGGCTGAAGAGCCGGAATTGTTTGCTTTACTTTCGGATTCTCTGATTTAGATTCTTCACCCAACAAGTGCAAATTAAGAGATGTGGTGCTGCCTTCATGTTCCATAGTGTCCTCATCAACTGAAACCTTTCTGGGACTGCCTTGCTGAGTCTGAGGAATCGGCTGCAGACTCAACTCCTCAGAGACTGCAGGGGCTCCAAAGCCATGGAGATAAGGCTACATAGAGACCACACACTTTTTTTAAAAAATCTTATTAGATTTTATTTTAAAGAGTAAAAAATAGCAGAAACAAAGACAGGAAAACAGTAACAAGCAAGAGTACATATAGTACAGGATTTTCAAAACAAGAAAAGTTTAGCAATGGTTGTATTACATATAGAGACCACACACTTAAAGGGATAGGTTCTCCTTGCTGGTGTGCTTTGTGCAGAGCTTTCGTAACCTTCCAAACTTCTAAGTCTAGAGCAGCCTTTCCCTTAGGCTGAAACCAATAACAATGTCTTTTTATAAGGAAAAATAGTTCTTCAAAACTCTGGTTTCACCTTTACCCCCGCTCCTTTGAGTAACATAAGATGGACATACTTATTTTCTACTGAAGTGGAGTTTCCCATTACTCTGAACTTTTCCTGGTGGTCTCGCCTACTCTGGGCATACTTTTCCCACACGGTCAGGCCCCTGGTTGTCTTCCGTGCCCCGCCTTGTGTGCCACTTGTTGTACATTATGAGTCAGTGCCAAAAGAAACAACAAGAAGATCCGATGAATTTCGCTTCAGAGGTATCACTACGACTTGTCTCTCAAAGTGAGCCCATAGCTCTAGAAGCATCTCGGTTTTATTTAGGGCTTGGAACGTGCATGATCATCTTAAGGAAGACTACAGGCCGGGCATGGTGGTGCACAACTGTAATCCCAGCACTTGGGAGGCTGAAGCAGGAGGATCAGTGCAAGTTCGAGATCAGCATGGGATACAAAAAGTCAGCAGCCTGAACTGCACAGCGAGACCCTGTCTCAAAAAGACCAAAAAAAAAAGGAAGGCTACAGTCCAGTAGCACTAGTTTGATGTTGTCCTTTTTGGTTGGTGTTCTTTGTTCTTTACATTGTCATGATTGTTCTAACGAGTGAGTCCACTGTGGGTTCCGTTTAGATCGATGCTCCTTTTAGGAGCCTCCCTCCAGAGGGTGATGAGTAGAGTGTAGTGCTAGGTGGCCAGGAGCCCTCCCTGTCCAGAGCAGAGGCGTGGGCCTCCCCTAAGAGAGTGCGGGGTTCGGCTGCATGCACATGATGCCATCTGGTCGCGGAGTCCTTAGAAGTGGCCCAAGGGGATGTGATGTTGTGTTTTACTTAATGAGACCTGGGCTCGTGGTTCTGCTGCTCCTAGCCAAGTAGCTGTTTTCTGTAAATGGAGCTGACACCAGTGACACAGGTTGTAGGTAAAATGCAGTGGCGCAGCGTGGGGGGCTGGCACCACATGCCAAGCATGGTCGAAAACAGCAGATGATGACCGTGCCAAGGGAGGAACACGGCAGCACTCTCGGGATCAGAAGTCTGGAAAGAAAGGTGGCCTAGGGTAGTGACCACACTAAGCATGGTGACTGCTAGGTACAGCATGCAGCAGGACATGGGCCAAGGTTGAGGCAGGAAACTGTCGTCCACCCTAAGGAGCTGGAGTGTTGATTTGTTCGGTTTGTCTTCTTGGCCTAGCCTGGATGTTTGGGACATAGTGTGTGACTGCCCGTACCTGCTGCCCCAGCTGTGCCTGTACCTGCCGCCCCGGCCATGTGTCTGAGGCAGGATGGCGCTCTTTACTCCAGCACCTGGATTAGTGCCTGGCTTGCATGAGTGTTCTGTGTTGTTCGGTAGGTTAGAATAGGCTTTGCGCTTTTACATTCAGGAGCCCACTGTCCCTGGGAGAAATCTACCACCGTCTCCATGTCTGTAGGTTCCACGGCCACACATCGAGCTATTTTTTATTTTTTTAATTTTATTTTTTTGTCTTTTTGAGACAGGGTCTCGCTATGCAGTTCAGGCTGGCCTTGAGCTCACTTTTGTAGCCCAGGCTGGTCTCGAAGTCACACTGATCCTCCTGCCTCAGTCTCCCAAGTGCTGGGATTACAGGTGTGCGCCACCACGCCCAGTTTAAGAGCTAATTTTTAATTGCCTGAACATAAACAGATTTTCATACCACAATCCCTAAATGTAATATAAACCTATCTGCATTGTGATCTCCAGATAGTATATGGAGGAAATCCTCCATAGACTGCATACAAATGAGTACCGTGCTGTTCTAGGTAAAGGACTTGAGAAACTGGATTTGTGTCCTGGAACCCTGCTGCAGTAGTCCGGGGCTGGCTTCCTAGTAATGGTTGCTGGGCAACAGCGACCTCTGGTGGTAGGAGTTGGAATGTGACCCCACTTTCCTAGACTACAAGTAGTTTATTTCAAAGTTGGAATCTTTGAAAGTCGGGGCACCTTGTCTCACCATAAGCTGCTGCTCAGAGAATTTCAGGGACTTAAATTTAGGCTTTATCTCCATGTGCCATAGCTGCTAGGCCAGAACACAGCCAGAGGAGCCTAAAGTATTTCAGAGTTACGTGTCCTGGGATGCAGCTGCCAGTAACTCTGTATATATGTGGTCCTGCGTGTGAGTTCTTCATAACTGAGAGAATAATCACATGCCGGCCTGGACTGTGATAGCACTTCCCAGTGAGTGCATCCTCTGGTCTCCATTTATGAAAGATAGCCCAACTCACAACCCAGTTTCATTCCTAGATAAAAAGCCTGGCTTGGACAGTTTCCCTGGAGGAGTAGTGCCACCAAGACCCCCATGGAGGGTTCAAGTCTCCCACTCAGTAACATGACATGCGGATGCAGATAAGACAAGGAGAATATTCTGCAGTTGGGAAGCTCTGGGCTGACCGATGTGGTTTGCAGAAAGAAAGGCCGTGATTCTGAAAACAGTTTTTGCTGGCATCAGTCAGGGAGGGGCTGGGCCACGGCAGATTGCTGGGGAGGAGAAATGGTGCAGGCGTGGGCTGTAAGGAGAAGCAAGGCAACCGTGTGCCAGGCGCGGAGGCCTCCAGTTAGCGACGCAGCAGACAGTCTGATACACGCAAGGCCAGCCAGCACCTTTCCTGCCAGGAATGTGTAATTCTCCCTGAGTCCCATGGTCCTAGCCCTGGAATCTGACAGGCTGTTGCTCAAGTCCCCATTTTAGCCATCGGCAGGGGATGCCGTTCTCACCCGCACACTGCATCTCTGGCAGACTCAATCACACTCTTAGCCAGCGAAGGGAACATCTGCTTCTACATAGCCAGCTCCACGTATCTCAGTGAATAGCATGGAAATAAAGGTCAGGCAAAGGTGGAGCAAAGGGGCTGCATCTCTCTAGAGCACAGGTTGGCAGTCTCCCACAAAGTGCTCGGTGGATGTGGAGCAACAACAGCGTGCTCAGAGCAGGAGCCCAGGAACAAGATCTCTGCTACTGTGCACTCCTTGTAACTTTGGCATTAGGTCCATCTCCTATCCCCAGTATAACTGAAGGATTAGGGTGACTAGAATCTGTCATCACCCCCATAAGTTCTGGTCCTCACCTCCTCTCACCTCATGTCCAGCCACATTTGCTGTCGCCCTGCTGATGGCTTTTGTCAGTACATCTGTCTTCCCCGTTGGCCCCTGGTCAGCTCTTAAAGGTAGCTTCCCTTCCTCTTGTCATTGTTAAGCCAGTCACCAAGTCCTGTTGTAAGCAGTCTCTTTGTTCATTTGTGCCTTTTCCTCTCTGTGTTGCCAACACCTTAAACCAAGGCCTTTGCCTCCTGTTTCTGCGACCTGGTGCTGGTTAGTGCTTTTTTCGTTCTCAGCAGGAAATTGAGGGATCAGTCTTCGCTTTGGAGGTGGTAAGTGAAATGCGAGTGAGCGCCTAAGGCGTGAAGACCTCCCTCAGCAGAGCCACTGATTGTTACGGAGACTGGGTCATGTCCAGCGGAGTGTTTCAAAAGACTGTGATAGGAGCCAAGGGTGGGACTGGGAGCTTGGGAAGGAAAATACGAGGGCATTACCGAGCCCTTGCACTGGAAGCTTGGCAGCCAGTGAGGGTCAGTCTCATCAGATCCTTTCGAATGAGGGTTGTGGAATCTTGGCAGGATCTGAGTTGTCTGGTGGGCTTGATGTGGATTACCGTGCCCTCTGTGCACACAGACTCAGACAAGTCACTCCATGCACTCATGAGACCTGAGCTTCCATGGTGACACGAGGCGGAAACACAGCGCACCGGGGAGCCCGGGGAGGGAGTGGCCCACAGCCCAAATCCATCACAAGCTGAAGAGCAGAACTGCCCCAAGTGGGGTGTTGAGCTCGGAGAAGATCAACAGTTTTCATCTGTGTGTGGCTCCTACGTGCAAAGTTGGATAATTTAGTAAGGCTTAATCCTGGGCCAAAAATAAGGTGGCTTGCCTCTGCCCTGAGTCCACATGCACCATCTCCTGTGGGGACTCTTGTCCTTGGGGAGTCTGATTTTTGGAAGGGAGCATCTGTGGTTATGGATCACCCCAATATACTGCACACTCGAGGCCTGATGTCCCTGATCACAGCTCCACCTCATACCACGATGTGAACCTCAGGCAAAGCTGCTTCCACTATGAGGCTAAGTCTACAGTGACACAGGTAACACATGCCACTACTAAAACAGCTGCATAGATACCAAGAGCAATCCATAGCTCACAAAGCACTTTCCTGGCTTATTTGATCATGAGTTTAACAGAGCTGCTTTATGAAGGAAGTTGATATTAGAGATTTAACACAGGTCAGAATTGGAACCAGGTGCTCTCACTTCTGGCTTTGTTCACATCAAGTGATGCTGCTCACAGCAAGTGGAATCATGGCTTATGTTGTCTTATCTGCAGGCATATAATTTGAATGAGAAACCCTGCCTCCAAAAGCTTAAAATTCAGCAGTTAGAAATTGGGCAAATGACAGAAATGACATTTCCCACAATAAAATAGTTACACACTTTGTAATGATGCTTCAGCCAGCAATAGGCTGGATGCATGACAGAGGTGGTTCTGAAAAGAACATTATACTGGTAATTCTGAAACATAGTCTCTTTAAGATCCTCAGACAGGCATTGAGGAAGGTTCTGGAAGGCACTGTTATCTGAGGTGACAACTGTGTGTTGTTACCCTGAAGTCCTGGTGGGACAGGAATGTGGAGTGGAGCATGGATCTTGCTAACCCTGACCCCTGGTCATTCAGCCTAATGTATATATTAGTGTCTTTGCTTATGAAATAGGTTCTTAAAGACAGAAAAATAGATGACAAGCTTATGAGAACAAGGAATAAAATATTTTGTAATTTCATTGCTCTGAGAGGCTAGGGAAGGAGGATCTCAGGTTCAAGCCCAACCTGGTCTACTTTCAGTGATTTACTATAAAATTTAAAAATAAGAATGGGTTGTAGTTCCTTTCCTCAGCTGCCGCCAAAGTGCTTGGTTCTTCCGAGGAAGCTAAGGCTGCATTGGGGTGAGGTCCTCACTTCTTCCAGCGACTAGCACGGCGCCTGGCAGTCTGCATTATGGCCTTGTCTCGAGCTCACCTGCATCTACTCCGCCCTCATCCTGCACGACGACGAGGTGGCCGTGACGGAGGATAAGATCAATGTCTTCATTAAAGCGGCTGGTGTCAATGTTGAACCTTTTTGGCCTGGCTTGTTCGCAAAGGCCCTGGCCAATGTCAACATTGGGAGCCTCATCTGCAATGTAGGGTCTGGGGGCCCTGCCCCCTCCACTGCTGCTGCCCTAGCTGAGGAGAAGAAGGTGGAAGCGAAGAAAGAAGAATCCGAGGAATCTGAGAATGACATGGGCTTTGGTCTTTTCGACTAAACCTCATTTTGTAACGTGTTCAATAAAAACTGAACAGCTAAAAAAAAAAAAAAAAAAAATGGGTTGTAGCTGTGTGAAGGCCCTGGATTCAGTGCCCAGCACTACAAAATAATATTTTTTCTTGTATAAGTGTTTATTTTAAACTGTTATTACAAAAGAATCAATTTTTTTTAAACTTAAGTTTATAAAGGAAAAAAATTAAAAGGTTAATTTATTATTGAAGACAAAATACTTTGCCATAGCTGTGGGGTGCCCTGAGTGTCCTGTGTTTGTCCAGTCCACCGCAGTAGAAGCTGCATCGCCTTGGCATTCACCCCCCACTGTCTCACCCTTTGCTGCCCAGAGCAGCTTCCAGCCCTGATGGCCCAGTGTTTTTTGTCTTGTGTATTTTACTGTCCCTTTTCTGTTGACTTACCTTTAAATACACAAGTAACACTGTGTGGCAGGTGCCTGCAGCATTCTGTACAAGAACACACATGCAGGTTTGCAGCCTTGGGAGCCACAGGCCGAGGTG
>PVKN010005460.1:0-30706 GCA_004027915.1 Capromys pilorides | reverse complement strand
ATGAGTACCCTGCACAAGGTTTTGACTTAAATGGACAAAATTAAACAAAGGTATTGTGACTATTCATAACCATTTACTTATATAAGAGTTTTAACTTTCAAGGACAAACTGGAGACAGACAACTAATTTATTTCGTATTGTTTTCAGTCATATTAGGATTTCAATCACCTACATAGGTAAAGCAGCAACCCCGGCCAAAAAAGGACATAGTTTCTTCTTTTCTTACCATAAAAGAGGTTAGGGAAACAAAAGGATAACAAACCTACCTTTCTGAAACTTAGAAAATGCAACCGACTTGAGACTGCATTGATGACCTTTGCATGTTCCAACTAGCTCACCAGCTTTTATGTCCCAAAATTTGGCTGTTTGATCACCTGCTGCTGTAACCTTTTAAAAATAAGGTCATACAACTTAACAAAGCAATTCTTTACCAGTATTTACTCTGATCTCAATAAAATGAAAGTCACTTACAAGTTTAAATTCACCAGGGACCCAGGCCAGGTCAAAGACAGCATTCCAGTGAGCCATCCATTCTAAACAAAGATAGTAAATGTAAACTATCTAGAATATGTTCTATGGTAGCCTTAGCAATAACAACATAAATCCCCAGAACACCACGGTGGAAAGATCAATGATCAGCACCCACCTGTGGACTCAGATATCTCTTTTTCCTGGGAGGTCCTTTCTCTGAGCCCTCGCCATGTATCTTATTCCAATCAAACTGGACCAAACTCCATTTCTTTCTTATATTTTATGTTTTTCTATCTCTAGGAAAACTAATGTTTTTTTCCTACACTTGAAATATCCTCTTCGAATCCCACTGATCTAAATACTATTTTCAAGAAAAATCCTCTTAATTTTATACTTTCCTGGCCTGCTTTTGTACTTCATGTTTGTACTTCATATATCATTTATAGTCTTTGTCTATTTTTTCCAACAATGAACTTGTTGGTTCCAAATTATCAGCTTATTTCAAGGGCAGCAGCACATTGTTGTAAATATAGAAGATAGTTTATCAATACATAAAGCATTTTTCTAAACACTTTAAGTGTTATATACTTTTTTTGTATTTAGTACAGTATAGGATCTACAGGGTCTCACTACACAGACTGGACTGGTAGTGATTCTCCTGTTTTCAGCTTCCCAAGCACTGGGATTACAGGCATTCGCCGTCACTCCAGTCTCAACTGCTGCCTCAGCACATCCCAGGGGCAGGGCCAGCAAGTTGGGGATCAAACCCCAGTCAGTCCCTGTAAAAGATCTATCGTTTTGAAAGAAGTGGGTTTTTAAAAAATAAGTAAATAAAACAACTATTTTTAATTCTAAAATGTGCTTTTCTCAAAAAGTCTAGAAAAGGTTTTGTCATAGTTAACAGTTATTGTCAGGTAGGCAGCCCACCATTTACAAATATAGTCCCTTATGACTAAAAATATTCCAATAATTTTTACTTACGGGTTTATGATTTAAAAAGGTTAAAGCAAATATTGCAGATCTAAACTTACCTTTGAAGCACTTCTTCCTGCTAGTCTGTGTTTCCGTATTATATAATCTTACAAAGCCTTCTTCATTGGCAACTGCTAATATATGCTCCATACTGGGAGCTGAAGAAGAATATAAAAAAAAGTAATGCAAACATTTTCAAGCCAGTATAAGGAATTAAATGATTCAAACCCTTTATCAAGATTACTTTCAGATGTTCTCCTATTTAGAAGCACTAAATCAAGAGTGTTACTTAAGAATGACCTAGCTGGTAGCAGCAAATAAAAGTATGTGATGAAACAGGCAGCCAATGGGCTATTTTAAATTTTCAAAACCTTCTGCTTTTCTACTCTTAAAACCACTACAAGAGTACTTCTACTTCTGTCTAAATATTCCCAATGAACAAAAATTACATGTATTTAGCCAGATCAAAAGCAGTGTCTACTAGGCAAAATTGTTTTCATGGTAGCGGAGTCTCTGTGCCCTTTTCCAAATACTGGTTCAAGAATCGGCTGGGGAGATAGCTCTGTGGCACAAGTGCTTGCCTAGCAAGTACAAGGTCATGAGTTTGAACTCCTGTCCGGCAAAAAAAAAAAAAAAAAAGCTGGGTCTGGTGGCATAAGCCTGTAATCCCAGCACTTGGAAGGCTGAGGCAAGAGGATTGTTTCAAGTTCGAAACCAGCCTGGGTTACAAAGTAAGCTCAAGACCAGACTGAACTGAATAGTGAGACCCTGTCTCAAAAGAAAAAAAAAAAAAAAAAAAAGTGCTATAATTATGCTACAGCTAGTTCTCAGGAGAACTGCTACCAGAAAAATCATAACATTAACTCTTTTTGCTTTCAAAGGAAGATACTCCAGCATGTTTTCCCTCTAAGCAGGAAATACATTACTTCTAGATGAGCTTACCAGAAGAGAAGGTGCATCCAAAAGGGGGGACCGGGACACCCGTTTCTCCATAGGACGTGTGCTCGTCATGACTGCTGCACTGATAACCAGCGAGAAGGGACTGCAGAGGGTAATGCGAAGACCACCCTAAAACAAGAGGATGCCTTAGAGAATTTCAGTGTAGCATCTCATTTCAGGATGTTAACAAATGCTGAGACAAATATTTGTTCTCAAGGAGCTTTGTATTACCATAGGTTCATTCATTATAGTACCTCTATCCTCCAGAATACTGTTCTGGTATTTATTTTCTTTCTTTTTTTTTTTTTTGGAACTTAGGCCCTTGTGCTTGCCAGGCATGCACTTATTCTACTGAGCTATCTTCGCAGCTCTGTTCTGGTATTTTCTTAAGCAGTCCCAGGGGAAAAAAATGCAAACATACCCCAAACTTTAGGTAAGGTACATGTCATGGTTTAGGGCTTTTGCAAAGTGCAACACAGAACATGTATTTTTTAAGTATATGTTATAATGAGTCACCCAAAGAATCATATACCATGACTGCTGGAAATCTGTCAACACACTAAAGACTAAAGACTCCAGTTGAGGGCTTGGATCCCCTACGTCCTGCATGAGACCAGCTGAAGACCTAAAGCCCATCACAATGCCCACCACAAGTCTAACTGGAGGCTTAGAGCCCATAACAATGTCTCATGCAGGCCAGTTTCATGATCTGTGCACAGAAGGCTCAAAGCTCAGTGCTGGTAATTAAAAAGTCTGCACCAGTGGGATGAAAGATCTGTGCCAGCAGCTGCAGGATCTGCACTGGAGCTGACACTCAAAAGTAAGGACCAGCGCTCCCCTGAAAAGTAGCACAGACACCTTCAGCAACAGAGAGGTCCCGAGTTTCTCCAGCATACTTTTAAAATTTTCCTTCATATAGCTTGAGGAAAGCTTGGTTCCCATCAGGTAAGCCAATGTGATGAGCTTCTCCAGAGCCACATACCATCTTTCCCTCCAGAACCAGGAAATGATGCTCAAAGCGATGACCAGAGCTCCCCAACAGCAATTACAGCCATCCTCAGCAACAAGGCCTCAAACTCCTTCGATGAGGACAACCAAGTTCACCAAGAGTGCCAGCATGACAAGGTCCCCCAGCAGAAGAGTCCAAGAGACTCTAGCAGCCTCCAACAACCTCTCCAAAGCTTTCCTATTAACAGCCTCACTTTATTCTCTGGTTCTGCCTTCAGGTGGGCCTCCCGCACCTAGCACCCTGCTAGTTGAACTCAGCTGGGTGTAACAAGCTGATCAACAATTAACCGTCCACTACTCCCCTGAGGAATAGCCCACAACTTTTTTTCTTATTGTATTTAGAACAGAGAACAAGAAACCCATGGTGGCAGGAAAGCTCCTTCTGCTGGACTGGAAACCTGATGCGCACTGTGGCCCTAAACAGTGAGCCATCTTCCGCAATTTGTCTTTATCACATTAACAGCTGGTTAATTAAGTAACTTACCTGAAATGCTTCAGACCAAAAAGTTTTAGATTTGGGAATATTTGCATAGATTTTATCTCTTGAGGATTCTTAATCTAAAAATTAGAAGCCCAAAACTTTGAGCACATATGCATACTTCTAAATTTTTCAGGTTTTTTTTTCCTGCCTCCTGAGTGCTGGGGAGATTTTAGAACATTTTACGTTTTGGATTTTGGACTAGGACTATTCCATCTATGAAGTAAAGTTTTCATTAAACACAATTACTAAGAATCAATTGATAAGCAATTGAGCAAACAGTGAGTTTACAATTTATTGGGAGCTGTCTAAAAAATAGTCACATTTTGGGGTACACAAATTCTTCTCATCCAAAGTCTGCTTAATGAGGACATTTTAGCCTGATAGAAGCTCAGACAGATCTACATAGTTTGGGATATTCATAGAGATAACTTGAAATAATCAGCATAAAGAAGTCAAAGAAATTATAGATTAGGAATCACTCTTGGAGGCATCATCTCATAGCTTTGCGGGTTATCTATTTGGTACAGGGTATCTGTGCAGTGCAGACTAAGTGATCTACTATTTTCAGCCTCCCCAGTGCTGGGATTACAGCCATGTGCCCCATGCCTGGCTTAGCATGCCTGGGGGCAGGGTGGGCAGGGTGTGTCATGCCAACGATTGAACCCTGGGCCCAGCAATTGCCTGAGTAGGTGTTTAGTCCATGAAGCTATTTTCCTGGCTCTTCAGAGACCTTGTTACAACTGCCAAAGCAGGTCAAGAACAGAGAAATAACACAATAAAAAACGAGCAGACCAAACATAAGGCAAGCAGGCAGAATCAACAGAAATGAAGAGAAGACAATGGCTTCAAAGAATTTTAAGGGAACCTTTTGAATGTGTAACCTTGCAGAAGACAGAGTTTTTGAACAATTCTCAGGTTCCTGCCTAGGAATACCACTTTAACACAGAGCCATTTCCTAATATAGGTAAGATAGCACCTCTGAGGGAAAAGTGAGTTTTCAGTTTTAGGAATTTGAATTATAGATGAGACTAACCATTTGAGTGAACATCAATCCACATTTTATAGAAATCTAAAACGCAAGAAATGGAATGGAAGGTTGCAGGTAGTACAGGAAGAATTCCTACTTAGGGCTGTAATAATCCATGGTAATAGGTAAAAGGAGCCCAAGATGGTACACCAATCAAGGTAAGGAGGAAGGCAACGACAGTGGTACACATCTAAGTGACATGTTAACAAATTTCAGTGCCTACTAGGTAACAACTGGCATTTCTGAAGCAAAGAAAGAGAAAAAGTGCACGGATGGGTTGGAGAATTAGAAGAAATCTGTCACAAAATGGAAGCTGATTAGCTTTGCCCAGGTCACACAAATGGTAAGGAGGGTGTCTGTTATGAAAATTGAGGCAGTGTAATTCCAAAGACAGGTTTTGACCATTGGGCTGTACTGCAACTCAAAACAGAAAATGGTTACTCAAGCAGAGTCCTGTAAGAGACAGGTGACATATTTTGAGTATAATTACAAAGATTCCACTACAGAAAAGTAGACAGGGATGGCAGTTTTGGATTAGGAACAGGGAAATGAGAGACCATTCAGTCTACTTCTTAAAATCTTCTTCTTATACCTAGTCCTTAAGTACAAAGTCATCCTACTCTCTTTTCATTTTCTACGTGGTCTGAAGAGGAAAAAGCACCTCAGGATATCAATGACTATAGCCTAACTAGTATCTTAAGAAACAGAGTGCAATAAACAAAGGGACAGCTATGGTCTGTTACTGAAAATCCCAGAAAGTTGAGATAGGGGAATCACGGAAAGCTGGGACTTCAGGTGACAGCAGCTTCACCTGTGGGCTCTCTGTCGCTTTCTCCCTTGCTTGGAATGTTAATGGTTAACATCTGTATGACCCTAGTAAAGGGGAAACGGCGGAGGTCAATAGAGATTCGTGACTATACACATGGTCCTCCTTTACTAAAATAATTATGCACGAGATCACGTTTACTAGCCTGAAATAAAGCTGAGTTGCTTTTGGGGTTCTTTAATCACTGAGGGACGAATCTCAGTGAGTCCTCTGAGCTACCTTCATCGGGTCTTCTCGTCGTTTCTTTCGGCACCGACTCATACAACAAAGGACCTTTCAATGAGTGCGGTTTCATTCTGTCCAAGAATACAAGTTAGCCTACACAGCCAACTTTCAGCAGTAAAAGTCAGATTGACGACACCCAACCGAACCCCTAATCTCTTAGTGCCAAGGCTTTTTAACGTAAGAAACCTAAAGAACTGCAGACAGTAAGTTGTACTTCCACGTACTAATTTACGAACATGTCCAACTTACACCGAAAAAGCGAAAAATACCCGCTTGTGGATATTACCTGCAGCATCAGAAAGCACCTAGAGTAATAGTCTTTTACCTAGTACCAGTGGTTACCTCTACACGTTGCGGTTATGGGTATTTCACTTTACAATTCGGAATTTCTAAGAGGACAGAGTAATGAGAAGTCAGATGTTTGCTCTTGCTAAAAAAGATTCACTGTCTTCTCCGTTTGACCGCGTTCCTCAAGTGCGGGGTCACGCTCTCGAGAAATAGTGAGGACCCCGAAAGTTTTGCAAGTAACGCGCGCACACGGGCCGAAGTCCCGGATCGCCTTCGAGACGCCCCCGCCCCCAGCACAACTGTTTTCTGGCGAACGCGGGATATTGACGTCAGCGGCTAGGGGCCCGGGAGGCCAGGAACTCAACGCCCCTCCCTCCTCCGGCCTACAGTATCCTTTCAAAAGCCAGACTAGGATTTAAAGTGTCGAGAGGGAATCCAAGTACAAGTTTTTTCGCTTGTCCTCGCCCACACTCCTTCACTCCAGCCGCGAGAGATCTCGGAAGCGGGAAACAGGGTCGGAATCGTCCGCATCCGAGGTGGAGCGTTTCGCGGGAGGCGAATCCCGCCAGCCACGAGTAGCAGTTGGGACCGTTACTCACCATTTCTCAGGACGCCAAGCTGGGGCTGGCGGAGCACCGAATTAAAGAGCATCTGGGCCTGGCGGAAAGGCTCAGCTGAGGAAAAAGCCGGGAAAATGCCTCCTAAGTGCGGCAGAAATCGTGAACTCGCGCCTCTGACACCACGGCCCGTTATTGCCTCCAACTCCCGCCACTGTAAGCCCCGGCCGCCAAACTCCGCGCCAAACTGACGTCACGCCTCCTGATTGGCTTCCGCCGCGGGCGTCCGGGCGTCGGAGTCACTTCCCCGGCGCAATCCCCGCCTCCTTTTCTCCCAGCCGCGGGAACTTGGAGTGCAGGAGTTCCCTGAGCGCCTGCGCGAGGGGCCCACGGAGGCGCCAGCGAACCGCGGGGTGACCAAGGAGCATGCGTAATGCGGCTTAACGGAGAGGAGGAAAAATCCGCGAGAAGCTGCAGAGAAGATGGCGGTCCTGAGGCAGAGTTTCTAATCTTTCTGACTGGGCTAGTCAGACAGCTGTTCGAGGCATGGCGTCAAACTCAACTAAGTCTTTCCTGGCAGATGCTGGGTATGGCGAGCAAGAACTGGATGCTAATTCTGCTCTTATGGAATTGGACAAAGGTATCTGAAAAAGCGTGCTGAGGCGGGGCGAAATGGGCGTGGGGGACGTGGCGCCCCCACGTGGTGGTGGCGGTGGCGGTCTCAGGAGAGGCGGGGAAGGCGCATGCGCATTTTTTGGCTAGGGGCCCGGGCTTTGGCCGTCAGGATTGCGGGAAAATTAAAGGGTTTCCTTGGCAACAGAACGAGCCTCGAGGTCTGTCTAGTAAGGAGTCCGTTTTGACCATTTGAGAGCGAAGACTCCGATTTTCCAACAGTGAAAGTGACTACAAAAAACACTAAAATGAAATTATTTTTCCGTATGTACCGTTTTGAGACTAGGTCTTCTGATCTCAGTGTTCCCTGCGGATTTGCCAGGCAGGTTAGAGGTACCGTGGAGACCCCTGGTGTATGGGGGGTGGAGGCGGGGGGTTCCAGGAGCGCCCTGGTAAGGAGCTGCCGCCTCTCCGAGTCTTGGCCCTGGCTCCCACGAAGAATGGAGTGGGGTGCTTAGCGGAAAGGGAAGAATCAAGACTGATAGTGCGGAGCCAAAAGTTAGAGTGTGGTAAACCGAAAGAAAGTGGAAGAGAAGCTGTTTCAGATGCAGAGTGCTGCTGCAAGGCAGGAGGCGTCTCCCTCGGGGGTGAAGATTTCTCATCATGTAGTAGAGGGAGCTTTGGTTTCAACGGAGTTGAGTTCCTTTTCCTCGAGTTTTGTGATCATGCGCAAGCCACCTGATTTCATCAGCTTCCATTATTGTATACATTACGGGATTTCGTGCGCAAAAAATGCATGTATCAAGTGCTGAAGATTGTCATTTTAGAGTGGATGTGGGAGGCAAAGGCAGGTATTGATCAGTGAAGAACTCAGCATGAAAGTTTTGTTTTGTGTACTTGGAGAATTTTGTTGTATGTGAAGATATTTAATCAACTGCTATACACACACGGAATTTTTTTTTTTTTCTTTTGTGATAGGGTCTCCCTTTGTAGCTGGCCTGTAACTCGTGGTGAGCCTCCTGCCTTAGCCTCCCAAGTGTTGGGATTATGGCCCTGTGCTTCTGTGCCTGGTTAATTCTTAAGATAATGTATGAAGAACTGCACTAGAACTCAAAAAATTATAGAGATCCGTTGGCGTTACTGCGAACCGTACTACTGGGGAGACTTGGTAACAGGAATGAGAAAGGTAGACAAGAAGACAAAAAGCTGGGCTACGGGGTCAACTAGTCTGCCTGATGGGCAAGACTAGCTCAAAGCACATGAAAATGATCCTTTATAGTTTTGCAAACTTTGTATCATTTGACTCAAGGTTGCCGAACTACTAATAGCTGGTCTGAACCAGACAGGATGTTTTTCTCAGCACTGGGGTAGCTTGTTCACTTGAGGCACTGTGGCCCTGTCCCACCTACACACACTTGATCAATTTCCTATCTTCCTGTGGCTCCCAACAAATCTTTAAAGCCACTATGAGCTACTTTTTGGCTACTTCGAACTTGCTTAACTTTCTGGAAACCCCCTTCCGTTCTTACTTCAATTTTTGTTTTTGCAGTACATAGTAATTACACTTCATCATAACACATCTTGATACTTTTGCATCACCTTTCCCTCCCTTTCTGTCCCTTTCCACCATGTCTTGGTACTCTTCCCATTTGCAAAAGACCTATTTCCCTGTTTCCTATTCTTTTAATTTGCTTTTTAATTTGTTTACACTGAGGCTTTCCCATATAAGAGAAACCTTACCACTTTTAAGCTTGTGTGTCTGGTTTACTTCACTTAACATTGTGTGGGGGAGCCCTCCCCCTTTCAATCTGTAAACATTTGTATGGGGTTGATGTATTTTTATTTTTTATTTGGTTCACGGTCTCACTACACATTTTGGACTCATAGTGATTGTTGTGTCTCATCCGTCCTAGCTATGGGATTACTGGTGTGTGACACCATGCCTGGTCTTAGTGACCAGCTCAGTGTACCCAGGGTTCAGACCCCATATGGCATCTGGTACCAGGGATCAACCCAGGTCCTTGCTCTTGCCAGGCAGGTGCTTAGACAACCACTGAGCTATCTCTCCAACCCATTGGGTTGGTTTAGAGAATAGTTTACCAGACTTTAAAAGAAACTTTAATCTCCTTTTGATTAACATAAAAATATCACAACATCCCAATGGTATATTTTTTTGACAGAGTCATCCTCATGAACCATAAAAGTGATGTTGAGGTTTTTTCTTCACCTTTCAAATACACATTATAATTTTTTAGAGTTAAATAATCTTCCACTCCCAAAATATTGCTGTTAGTCATAAAACAGAAATCAGGATGGGATGCTGAAAAAAGGGAAATATAAAATTCCTTAAAATTGAACTTGTAAAAAAAAAAAATTGCACTTGTAGTGGAAAAAGGCTAGCAATATTTTCTTAATGAAATTTGAAGTACAAATACTCTACTCCATATACACAGGAAATAAGTGGATGGTTATTAAGTGTTGAATTCGAAATCGCAGCCAGGCCTGGGTATAGAGTAAGTGATCTATATATCATGCTGGGTCTTCGTAGCAGTAGGCTGGATAAATAGTTTACCGGTAAATCACAGGCTCAGACAATTTATGTAAGACAGAAAAAAGCTCTTGGTTTGTTTTGACCTCATCCTACTGTACCTTTTAAAGCTATTAGGAAATTGTTATAGAGGTAGCCAGAGAATACTTAATGTTTTAAACATTGATTTATGTCTTCATTTGCCTGTTGAAAGTATTTTTATTTTTGAGCCAAAATTCCTAGTCACAAGGCTACAAGTTTGACTGGGCATGGTGGTGCACAAGTTCTAGTGTCAGAATTTCTAGACCAGAGTTTCCTAAAGTGTTGTGCAAGGGTTACTAGTTTTGGAATATTTTTCAGGAATTCCCCTCTGCCCCAAACCTTTTCCTCTACTTCACACTGCAGGCATGATGTGATCTGACTTGACTTTGGGAAGGATTCCTCTGGAAGGCCAGGGACAGAAGGAGAGAAATGGTAAGGGGGCCTTTGTAATAATTCTGGGAAGAAAAAATAGTGCCGAGGACCAAGATGGTGAAAGCTGTGTGAAGTACTGAGATTTTAAATATATTTTGAAGGTTGAGCCAACATGATTAGTGAATGGGAGTAATGGAGTAGACCAATTAATTAACAAGAAGCTACTAGAAGGAGCTTTGCTCTGAGCTCCTGGAAGGATGACTGCTAAAGCGACAGGATAAATTTGAGATGTTGCTTGGAGATATCCAAGTGGAGATACTAACAGACAGTTTGACATAATGACACTTGGCCAATCCTTGGCACTATGAGAGACAGAGACAGAAGGATCGAAAGTAAGAGCCTGGCCCGGGCTACTTAATGACTTAGCAAGACGTTGTCTAAAGAAGGTGTCTCAGTGTAAAGACCTTGAGGTCAATCCTCAGTGTCACACACAAAAAATGGCACTGATGTTTTAGAAACAAACTTGGTGAATGCTCCCATTTTCAACCTGGTGTGTACCTGTTGGGTTCTGCGCCCACAGAGCGAGCACCATAATAAACTCATTGTTTCTGAGTTCGTAGGAATAAGTGGTGCTATTTTGAAGTAACAGTAGACCCTCACCATTTAGCAGTTTGACTTTTTTGGATTTTCAAAAAATATTAATCAAAATTATTTATTGTGGAGTTTTCACTATATCTCCTGATATTGCAGTACCATGTAATATATGTGTGTTGTTAAAATTATGTAGATCTAGAAGTTTAGAAAATGATTAAGAACATTAAAAGTGGTTTTTAAAGCGGGAAAGGTTTGTAAGAGTGGGGGAAGGGTTTATATAATAAAATATGTATAAATATTAAAATATAATATCGCTACTCGCTGATTTTTGCTTATTGCAGGGTTGTCTAGAACGTAACCTCCGCAGAAAGTTGAGGGACCACTGTACTGAGTTCATTCAGTTAGACAGAAGAATGAACATTCATAGGGAGCCACTCAACAGCAAAGATGTACTGAGTCCCTGTATTTTGTAGAGCATTGTACTTAAGAGTCTGGATAGAGTACAGGCTACTATGCAGCTGGGAGCTCTAAGGAGCTCACATTCAGTTGAGATTGGACACATACCCAAATGTGGCTGTAGACAAGAGCTCAGATTCTAGGGGGAACAGACTGGTAGGGCAGACTGAATATGGCCTTGTTGGTTCAGGATAAGAAGCTTGGTTTGCACAAAATGCCTTGGAAAGACATTGAGCACTAAATGCTGATACCAGGCTTATCGATCTGTGAAGACTGAGCAGGCTTCAGTGTCATAGTCAATAGTCTATATTTATTGGACATGTTCCATGATACAGATGATTGGTACTGTATACAGTAGGCACAAAGAATGTTTCTTAGAAAGATTACTTCATTGAAACTTTCACAGATTAACTTTAGTCAGTCTATGCATTTTTACATCAACTGAGAAGACATTGTATTAATAATTTGGGGAAACTTACACAAGATCTCTTTAACCCAGGGGGACGAGGTGTCTCTTAAATGACATTTTGACCTAGAGAGAATGAAGTGAGGAGGAGGGGAGGAGAGGTGACTTTCATTCCTTGTCCTGTCAGCTGGTACATGGGAAGTGAGGAAATGTAAAGGGTGGAATTGTTAGCAGAGGTGCTGATGAACGAACCTCATGCTTCTTGAAAAGCTCACTAGTATGCTTAGTGAAAAATTTAATTATGAAATAGTGATATAAAGTAGAAAACTATATGTACATTCTGATTTCCCTTTAAGATGTCTTCACGCACCCATGTTCCAACACGCTGAGTTCTCCCTGAAAAAAGACCACAGTTGTTATGTCCATACTGGGCATGGGGGTAGCTGGTGGTCATGATGAACAAGTACCTTTTTGGACTTATTCGCATAACTCATGCTAAAGAAATTGACTGCAGCAGCCAGGTTTGTACCAGTTCTGTGACTAGTTCTGTGCTCTAGCAGATCAGTTCTAGAGTGGACATGGGATCCATATTAAGTCAGGTTCTCTGAGGATCTTTACTGCCATTACAAAAGATGTGACAGTATCAATAAATGGTAGTGCACAAAGGTTAGGGTCGGACTCCTAGATCCCTTTATAAAAACGAGCCCTTGCAAGTATGAGGTAACCAACCCCTTAATGTGCTAATCAGAACTCCAGCACTGTTCAGTTCTTACTGAAACTCATTTTATGTATGACTAATACCAGCTATTTTGCAATCTATAAAATGAGTTATACATATCTACACGTTGGTATTTATAGCTAAAATCAGTCCATTATAGATCAGTGTTCTCATGTGTATAGTGCCCTATGTTACATATATCTCACCATGTGCATTTATAATCAATTTCTGAAATTTTGAGAAAGGATGTTTATTATTGATGTATTATTAGTTGAGTCAACCATCATTCCAGTTGTTTGTATTTCTGCTTTTTAAATCTATAAAGTTTTGCCAGGTGTGGTGGCGCACGCCTATAATCCCAGCAGTTGGGAGACTGAGGCAGGAAAATTGGTGTGAGTTCAAGAGCAGCCTCGGATACAAAAAGTAAGTTCAAGGCCAGCCTGAACTGCGTAGTGAGACCCTGTCTCAAAAAGACAAAAAAAAAAAAAAAAAATCAATCAATAAATAAAATAACGTTTTAATAGTATCAGTTTCCTAACCTGTGGATTGTTAGGCTACCTTATAATATGTGGTGCATACTTGTGTCTGTGTTTCTTCCCCGTTGCCAACACTGTTTTCTTAATGATTGGATTCGAAGATGTTTATATGTTGTGCTTCTAAAATGTTCTCCAATGATAATGGTGGTCTTTGTAGTGGTTGTGATCATGGTATTGGTTACCTGCCATCTTTTGAACTTTCTTTTTGCACGTGAGGAATGTCCTGGGTCGAGAGCCCTGTCTTAGAAAGGTGGGAACAAAAACTCACTTCCTACTTTTTCATGCAGGAGTTGGGTATCTGCCTGAGGCTCTGGCACTCAGATACACCATCTCCGTGCTCTAATTTAGAAATGAGAGGTGCAAGAAGGAAGACTGGAAACATACACATGTGCTCTCCTGCCTTGGCAGCAGCAGGTCCTACAGACTCCTACTGTGCAGCAGTAGCAGCAAGGTAGAATATTCTAGAGGACAGCAGAGCTAACCGAAGCATCAGGTGTTTCCTAGCAACATCAGGTTGGCATCTATGGAAGCCAGTGTAGTTTATTAGGTGTTCTTAGAAACTTATCCTTAAAAATGTTTATTAGTCTTTGAATAAACCCATTATCTGCCTAATCATCCAATTTCTGTTGCTTTTGGCTAAAAATTCAGGTTAATATGTGCTGTAAGGAAATTTGTACTGTTTTAAAAACTTGATCAAAACCCTGTTTAGCATAATTGGTTATTTTTTGCTTCCAGGGGCCTTTGTCAACCATCACAATTCTACCACTCAGAAATCACTGATTCAAAATGCCCTGTTCTCTAATTTTAAACTGTATCCTTCTGTTTGCTAGAGAATCACTTTAGCATAATAATTTAGGACCATAGGCTTGGAGCCCAGCTGCCGGGAATGAGTTTTCCATGCCATTGGTTAGCTGTTGTTCCTTCCCCCTTTTATTTATTAGTGTATGTTTGCACTACATAATAAATTCTTTTATGAAGCTTTTCTGCTGGAGGTTTGAGAATGTAAGTTAACAGTCCAAAAATTGGAGAAAAGAGGGGTTATGAGGATAGCCAGTATTTTGACCCTATCCCTTCAAGATCAGTGAGGACTCAGGACATAAGAGAACCTGTGCTGTATCATCCTATAACTCAGAGGTTTCCCAAATTTTCTGTTCAAGGAGATTAAGGGACCTCAGAGGAAAGGGATAAATGAAGTATAGTGTGCCTAAGGAGAGTCACCTAGAGAGAGGACATTCTCTAAGGCTTTCACAGAGAGCAAAGTGGTCAAGCAATGGCCGTGACTCATCCTGATGGCTGACACTGGCAACATCTCTACAAAGCACTGTACATGGTTCCAAAGTTAATCCTGAGGGGATTTGATCCTGGAAGATATAAAAGATGAATGATCTATTATACAGGTCCGGCCTTAACTTGCCCTCGATCACCCAGCAGAAAAGCTTAATTATGAGACATAGAACGCAGAGCTAGATCAGTATGTCGAGCTGCAAGAGGCTTATACCAACAGCCTCCAACATTGCCAGTTTCACCAGTATCCCACTATAATTATGGAACGTTGGACTATATATACAAGTACTCTCTCTTCGTACAAAGAGAAGATAAAATTTTTGTTTTTTTTTTTCCTCCCCTACTAATATAGGTTAGAAAATTTATATCTACACACTGTGCTCTGTATAACTACTATGAGGACAATATTCAATATATCAATTATGAATGCACTACTAATATGTTTTGAAACTGTCATATTATTTCTTATTAAAAAATTAAAAAAATAAATTTTGTGTGTCTGTCATGGAGGTTAAGCAGATATCCATAGCACATCTTGATCCTGTTTACTTCCTCTTCCCTTCTTGTCCTTCCCATCTCCCCAGAGTGTCAGCAGTGCAGATAGTGCTAAAGTATGTTATGTGAGGATATGTGTTCTCAGTACCAAATAACTCATGTGAGTGACTTTCCATTACCCTTTAGCAAACTGTAGAAATTGCCTGCTTAGATTTCCTTTGTGGTTGTCTTTTATATGGAAACATGATGACATATAGGAAAAAGCTTTCCTTTTCATTTTTTAACATAAGCAAAGGTTATTCCTTGTGCAGACATAATTACCATTTGGGGACTATGAAGTACCAAAAGAAGGAAACATTTAAAGCCATTGCTATTATATCCATATCAAGATACTCATCAGTAAACTTTTTTAAAAGACTAAACATGAAAATTTTTGTTTATTTACTTTTGGATTTTGCATTTTAAAAAATCAAGTTTAAGCTGAGCATGGTGGTGCGTGCCTATAATCCTGGCACTAGGGAGGCTGAGGTAGGAGAATTGTTGCAAGTTTGAGGCCAGCCTGGGCTACATGGTAAATTCAAGGCCAGCCTGAATTACATAGCAAAACCCTGTCTCAAAAAAAAAAAAAAAAAAACTTTACGTAATAGAACTCAGCATTGTGTGCAGTCATGGAACTATGACCCATGATGGAGACATAGGTAAAGGTTTTGCTTTACCCCAAATATTTTCCCTGTCCTCTTTGCAGTAATCCACTCTCTGTAGCCCCTGGCAGCCAGTGATCTGGTTTTATTCCTACAGTGTTGCCTTTTTTCAGAAAGTCATGTAGGATAGAATTATACACTCATGTAGTCTTCTAGGCCTGGCCTCTTTCTCCCAGCATGAGGATTTTGAGATTGTTTTATGTGGTTAAAATAGAATGATCAAAGATTTCATGAATCATTGGGTTTCATGTCACATACAATTGGGACTCTTCCCCACTCTTATTTACTGTGTCTAAAGGAGAGAACTCAGGAGAACACACTCAACAGGAGAGCAGTGACCACATAGTGACTGTCCTGATCTGCTTAGGGTCCAGTCACTCTTTTAATGAAGCAGGACTCATGAAAGGTGCCATTGAAGTTTGAGGTATGCTTTTTACTTTTCAATTTTTCTTTTGATGCTAGGGGTCAAATCCAGGGCATGGAATGTGCTAGCCAACTTCTCTCACACTGAATGACATCTCCAGCTGTGTGGTGTGCCTTTCTTGGAGTTCTTGGCAGGGATAGCTTGGTCAACGCTGCAGATTGAGGAAGTCCCGCAGTAGTGCCAGTATTGGCTGGAGAGCATTCAGAGACTGGTCAAAGGCTGGTGGAGTAGCCCTGCTCTGCCTACTGCCTAAGCTCCCAGTTAACAAATTTCAAGTTTCTTATGTTTTGGTCACATAAACTCTACTACAAAGCACTGTGTCAGTCAAACTGTCCAAATCGAACTATACAATAAATACATAGATTTTGGATCTGGCTTTGACTCAGTATAATGATTCTGAGGTCGCTTTACATGGCTAGAATAAAAACAAGCTGTTCAAAGTACTATATGGTTTCATGAATGATCAACTCATACTTGCTCACTAAATAAAATGATCTGCGTGCTTTCTCTGTTGATGTATTCCATATGAGAGTTCTAGTTATTCGCTCCCTCTTTAAATATGGTAAACAAGGTATACAGATCTCTTTATGTGAGACATGGTGACCCATGGTACAATTCCAGCACTTAGAGTCTGAGGCAGCAAAATTACAAGTTATAGCCCAGCCTGGGCAAATTAATAACTTAGTGAGACCTCTCTCAAGATAAAATATGCTGGAAATGTAGCTCAATGGAGCAGCCCAGGGTTCAATCCCCTGTACCACCAAAAGCAGCCAGTCTCTGGCAGTGAACTATGTAATTCATGAAAGCATAAGGTGATCTTTGATAATTTTACTTTAACTACATAAGTCACATTAAACCTCACCTCTGATTGGGAGATGGCAGCACTGTGTATCACAGCAAAACATATGGTGGCACTCAGGAGGTTGAGGCAGGAGGATCTTCATGACTTAAAGGCCAGTCTGTATAATACAGCAACCGGCCCCACCCCAGGGAGCACGGAGGCTGCAATTGAGGCTGGGTGTGGTGGCACACACTATAATCCCAGCTCTGGGGAGGCTGTAAGCAGGTGGAGCACTATGAGTCCGATCTAGTAGTGAGACCCTGAACGCCCTGTAGACTGTTCCTTAAGATATAATAATATAATAATAATAATAATAATAATGTATTATATGGTAAGACCTTGTTCCAAAAAAATGTATTTCACTTACATAGCAAATTGAAACCATTGCAAAGCTGCCTAACAGTCTTACTTATGTTGTCAAGTGAATCAGTAATTGACTGTCCACAGGTGCCTGCCTGGCAAAGGCAAGGTCCTGCGTTCGATCCCTGGTAATTGGCTGTCTTTTTATTGCTGAGCGCTGATTCAGATTGCTTAGATTTGTGTATTCATTCGCCAGCTAATGAACTTGGTGTTTCCAGTTTGGGCTGTTGGCGAGTATTTGCGTACAGATCTTTGTGTAGACACTTTCATGTGTGTTTATCTTTACTAAGAAAGGGCCAAAGAAAGAAAGAAAAGAAAAGGCAAGGCCAGAGTTTTTCAAAAGAACTATATAGTTTTGCATGTTTACCTGAAATATTTGAAAGTTATGTTTGCTCCATATCCTCATTAACTGTGGTATTGTCCATCTGTTTTTGAACTTTTTTTTCACCATTCTATGAAGTGTGTCCTGTTGTCCTGTTACAATCTAAACTTCTCATTTCCTGATGACTAACAATGTTGAGCATCTGTTCATGGGTTTATATTTGCTGGCCATATTCCCTCCTTTCAGATAATGCACGTTAAAAATGGGTTGTCTGATTATTGAATTGTAACAAATATAGATGAAGTACTTTATCAGGTAACGTAGTCTTTTTGTTTATTTTGTTTGTTTTTGATACAGTGGAATATTTAACCCAGGTGTGTCACAGAGTTACCTACCTAGTTCTTTTTTAGCGCTTTTTATTTTGAGACACAATGTCACTGAGTTGCTGAGTTGTCCAGGTTGGGCTCGAACTTTGGATCCTCCTGCTTCAGCCTCCCAGTTGTGTAAATGTTTTCTTCCATTGCATGGCTTGCCTTTTCATTTTGTCAACATTATCTTTTGTAGAGTAGAAGTTTGCCTTGTCCTGTGTTTTTGTCGTGTTCTTGCTTTGTTCCTAGGCTGGCCTTAAACTTCTGAACTCAATGCCTACCTCCTTCAACCTCCTGACTACTGCTGGGCTTATGGGTCACAGCCAGACCCAACTTGAGCAACAGCCTTTCATTTTAGCGGAGACCAACTTCTTGCTTTTTAGAACCTTTGTCTTTTGTGTTCTAACTAGGAATTCTTTGCCTAACTAAAAGTTTGAAAGGTTTTCCATGTGTTTTCTTCTGCAGTTACAATTTTAGCCCTTAAATTTAGGTGTTACATTAGAGGTTCATTTTAATTTTTATATATGGAGCAAGTTAAGAGTTGAGGCTCAGGGGTTTTTTTAATTTGTTTTTTTTTTCCAGATTCACAAGCTTTAAGAAAATAAGCCTTTCTAAATTCAATGATGTTGGGTGGCACCTTTGTTAGAGCACTGGCTGTATTCTGTTGCACTGTCCTGATATTATGTGCTGTGGTAAATGTTCCTTGAAGCACTACTTTAGTTTGATCCTACAAACTGACCTTTCATTTTCAGTCAGTTCAAAATGTTCTCCTAGTTTTCCTCATGATTTCTTCCTTTGTGGGTTAGTTACAAGTGTGTGCTTTATTAGCAAACATTCAGGTTTCTAAATGTTTTTGTCTTTATTGATTTCTAATTCCATCATGTTCAGAGAACATAAATTATATATTCTTTAAATTCGTTGACACTTATTTAATGTCTTTGAATGTCCTCAACTTTTAATCTTTAAAAATCCTTTTTATTGTGCCTCTGAGTGTGTTTACTAGATTGCTAGTTTACGTGTCATTTACTTTTTTGAATGAGAATGCAATATAGTTAAACTTTCCTAATTGTTAAGAATGATTGCTGTCATGTGGTATAAATTGGTGCTTCCAATTTTTGCCTTGCAACCACAGATATTTAAATTGTCCTCTCCTCTCAAATTTGACAGGTCTGAGATCTGGCAAGCTTGGGGAACAGTGTGAAGCAGTAGTCCGCTTTCCTAGGCTTTTCCAGAAGTATCCATTCCCTATTCTCATCAATTCCGCATTCTTAAAGTTAGCCGATGTTTTCAGAGTTGGGTAAGTCTTTTTCAAGCTCACTTTCCCAACATACATAGTGGTTTGTTTTGGGGTTTTTTGCAATACTGGCGATCAAACTCAGGATCTTGCCCTTGCCAGGCAGGCACTTATGCTGCTGAGCTATGTCCCAAGTCCTGAGCATACAGTGTTCTTGTTTCTGTTTTGTATGTGGTCTTTCTCCTTTTCCCTCTAGGATGGGCAGGTAGTTTGTGACCATTCTACTACATGCGTACACCGGTGTGCTATGTCATGGTCTGACATTAATAACATCCTTAGCAAAAATGAAATGCATGGTTCAAAGTACTTGTTTCTTTGGGGAACAGACTAAATCACGTTGGGACAACCTTAATGTGTATATGTTTTGATAAAGTTGATGGCTTCATACAGATTATTATAACATGAGCTGCATGTCTGTGGAGTCTCTAAAATATGTAATCCCTTCATAAACACCCACTTCCTTGTTTTCTCTCCCTACCACTCCCTGTCCTGCTCTCTTCTGCTCCTGAGTGCCTGCTCAGGGCTAGAAGGAGAAGGGAGTTAGATGGTGGGCTTAGTCAGAGAGGAGGACCCTCAGCTCTGGCTAGGCTTGGAGGTAGAGTCCATCTCCAGGGCTGATGGGGCACTGAGACCAGGATGCTGGCACAGCCAGCTGCCCATGCTTGTTATGTCCCTAAGTAAACATTGGCTAGTCTTAGTGATGGACTGGTAATAGGGCGGAGAAACACTGCCTGATAAAACTCGGTATCTCTAGTGTTGCCTTAAACTCAAACTGTTATTTTCCAAAAGTGACCTAATTCATCTCATCTCTGATTTTCCTAGAAACAATTTCCTCAGGCTGTGTGTACTTAAAGTTACCCAACAAAGTGAGAAGCATTTGGAGAAGATTCTGAATGTGGATGAGTTCGTGAAAAGAATTTTTTCAGTGATTCATAGTAATGATCCTGTGGCCAGAGCCATCACGCTCCGGTATGTTGTGTCACTGTGACCAGTTTCCACCAGCTGGGTTACGGCAGGGGCTGTGGGCCACAGCGGCAGTGTATTTACCATGTTCATTTTATGGATTGTGCATTTGTTTTACTTTTGTTTTCGACTAAGACTCAGACAATTGAGGCCATGGCAAACTACATTCTTTCCAGTTAGCTTCAGAGAGAGAGAGTATGTTAAGAGATTGCTAACCTGTGTTTGAAACATCCTTCTGTTCTGACCAAGTAACTAGATAAATTTCAAGACAGCTTAGCCTCAGCTCCTTTTGAATTTCAGCCTTTTCTGTATGCTGTCAGTTTACTATAGCCATTCGAGGTCATGTGCTCATTTTTGTATGTGACAGTTTTTTGGGGTTTTTTTTTTTTTTTTTTTTTTTTTTTTTTTTTTTTTTTTTTTTTTTTTTTTTTTTTTTTTTTTTTTAATCTTTTTATTTTATTTATTTACGTTATGGCTGGCTCAGCCTGCCCTGGGGGTGGGGCTGGCGCAGCATGTAGTGCCGGGGATCAAACTGTGGTCCCTGTGGTTGCCTAAGCTTGCCTAAGCAGGCGCTTTAGACCACTAAGCCATCTCACCAGCCCTGTATGTGATAGTTTCTATTTGAACTTCATAGAGAACACCAAATACAACCTTCATAGTTTTTCATAAACTTTTTCATTTTTGGCACCTAAAAATTTACTTTGTTAACATTTATTTTTCTGAACCTTATATGGACTTAAACTGTATTCTCTTTGTCTGCTTCTTAGGGAATCGTGTGTAATTTGTGGGCAAACTTTGAAACTCTTCTGAGTCACAGATCTCATTCCTCACTCTCCTGCCTGGACAGGCCTCTTAACCAGGGGGTCTGGGTGTCATTTTCCTGTATCACACATCAGTTCTTCCTTTTGTTGCGAATACAGTACCTTGTCATTCCCCGGTCTTTTGCTTCCTATTGTTAGTTAATGTGTGTTTCTTAGGCTCAGAAAAAAAAATCTAGAGAAACATTCTGTAAACTAATTATTTTTGGTGGGTCATGGGTTATAAAAAGAGATTTCCTTGTTTTGTTGGAATAGGATTGAACCCAAGACCTCACTTCACACATGCTTGGTGGGTGACCTGCCACTTTTTAAATTTTATTTTGAGACAGTCAAAAGTTTCCCAGACAGGCCTTGAACTTCTGATGCTTCCACCTCAGCCTCCTGAATAACTGAGAATATAAGGACTTTACGATGTTTGAATTGTTTTCTATAAGCACAGGTTATTTTTTATCAGAAGAGGAATAATAGAATTTGATGATTAAATGAATTTTATAAGTAAATAGAGCTGGTCTAAGCATTTTAATACCCTGGTTTAGATAATCCATTTTGGATTAATTTCTTTTTTTTTTTTTTTTTTTTTTTTTTTTTTTTTTTTTTTTTTTTTTTTTTTTTTGACATAAGAGTTTTGCTAGTTCAATCTGGCTGTCCTTGAACTCACTGTGTAGCATAGGCCAGCTTCAAACTTGAGGCAATCCTGCCTCAGTCTCTCAAGTGCTGGGATTATAGGCATACAACACCTTGCCCAGGGAAAATTTGTTTGCATAGGCCAAAGCTGAAAGAATTTTGAGGCCGCTAAATATCTACCACCCAGCTTCTGTCATTAATCTTTTACTAAACTTACTTTACTGCCTTGTCTACACCTACTTCTATTAATATCATTTCCTAGTAAATTGCAGACAGTATACTTACCCTTAAATATGTCAGAACACATAATTTGAGGAGTTTGTTTACAAAGCTGTCCAGTTCTTTAATGTAGAATTTACTTAGGATGAAGTGCACAGACCTTGTGTGTGCCTTCACTGAGTGTTGGCAGGTGCCTCCGAAAGCCACAGCCACTTTCAAGATGCTGAATTCACCATCACTCCAGCAAGTGCCCCTGTGCTTTGCTGAGGTCCTTTTCACTTCTGCCTCCCCACAGGGGACCTCTGTTTGGTTTTTTTCCTACCATCATCTATAAGTTGTTGATTGCTTTCAAACTTAATATAAACAGACTCGTATAATAGATGTCTTTTTGCAAGACATTTTATTCAACATGTTTTTGAAATTAATATATCAGTAATCATTCCTGTTAAATGCTAAGTGGTTCTTATTATCTGAATATAACATCAATTATTAATCTGTTCTCTTACTGATGAACATTATTATTTCTAGTGTGGTTCTTATAAATAAAGCTGCTCTGAACGTTCTGGCTTTTTTGTGAAATGATTCCTTTCCAGTGAATCTCTTAACCCAAAGCAGTGGATGATAGGTAAAGTCTACTTAGCTTTTTAAAAACTCTAGACCTTTTCTTAATGTTTTTGCTGTTTTATATATCCACTACAATGTATGAGAGTTCTGCATATTGTAGACTTGCTAATTTTTGGTGTTATAGGCTTTTTTTGAGACAGAGCCTTGCTCTGTATTCTAGGCTGGCCTTGAGTGAACTCACTGTGTAGCCCAGACTGGCCTTGTCTTGCTTTAGCCTCCTGAGTAGTGGGATTAGAGGCATGGCATGTCACCATGCCCAGCCATTATTGTAGCTTTTTAAGTTTTAACCTTGCTGATGGGTATGCAGTAGTTTTGATTTGGATTTCTCTAATGGTACTGATTTGAGTACTCTTTTCTTGGGGCCTTTTGACCATTTACAGTACCTTCTTTTGGAAAGTATTCATATCTTTTGCCCATTTTCTTAGATTATTTAGATTTTAATGTTTTTTATTGAAGTGTTATAATTGTTTTTGATATGTCCTAGGTATCAGTCCTTTCTCAGATAGGTTTTCTACATCACATGTGAAATAGGGTAAAATTTCTTTCAGACACAGCAAGCCAGAGACAGATCATTCATGCGCTTTATTAAGTCATCTTAACACTGCTGCCCCTGTCCATTTTGTCCCTGCCCGTAAGTCATGTAATGATATGTGCATCAGAGTAAAAGTTTCAGGGTACATCCCACATATTCACAGTAGGCACCAGAGTATCTGAGCCGGGAGTAACTAGCTGCCATGTTACAAAGCTCTAGAATACTCTGCTTCTAAATATGATCAGATACTCAGCTGTGGTGGTACACGCTTATAATTCCGCACAGAGGGGCCTGAGACAGGAGGTTTAGTGCGAGTTCAGTGCCTACATAGTGAATTCAAGCCTGGTGTGCCCCTGTTTCCAAAGCAAAACAAACAAAAGGCAAATAATTTAAATAGTTACTTGTGTAATTTTAAAATATTGTGTTCATTTCTTCTAACTTTTGTTTAGGAACCAGTGGCCCAAATGGAAACATTTATTAGAGTGTGTACAGAAACCTATTCCAGTCCCAACTCACATTGTAATGAGCTAATGTCTCAAAACTCACTTTCTTTGATGTAAAATGAGAAAATAGCATCTACCTTCACAGATTTGTTTTTATACAGAAATACTGTCCAAAACAACTTTTTCCCTAACATTTTTAAGTAGGAAAATTTATTGTGGCAAAGGAATGAGGAATACAAGCAGCTCCTGAGCGATAGGAAGGGCTGGTTGGCTCACGCACTCCAAACATTTAAGATCACTGTAGCTGTTAACTTGGGAAGAGGATTGAGGATGTAATTGGTGGCATTTTCAGTCCCACTATGAAGTGTTTAGACTCTAGTGCTATTTTTATAGAGAAGGTCTGGTGAGGGAGACTCGGTGACGTTCTCACTAAGGAGTGCTACAGTAACACAAAGAAGGGGGCTTGTGTTAAGGAAAACCAACTGCATGGAAAGTAGAAACTTGGGCCAGCAAGATAGCTCAGCAGACTAAAGCTGCTTAGGCAAGCTTAGGCAAGCGCAGGGACTGAGGTTCAATATCTAGTACCACAGACCACCAAGTCCAGGCATAGTGGCCCATGCCTGTACTCCCAGTGCTGGGGAGGCTGAGAACAGGAGGATCACTGTTCAAGCTGCGTAGTGAAACCCTGTAACAACCAAATACATTAAAAAAAAAAAAAAAAGTAGAAACTCAAAAGCAGAAGCGATACCTTTCAAGCACTAAGCACTTTTAATTTTATTTATTCATTGTAGCGCTGGGGTTAAATCCAGGGCCTATACCCTAGTAGCAAGTAGCTTAGCTTTGTGTTGAATCTTCAGCCATATCAGACTGATTTGGAAAGAAGAGTGGTATGCATTATGGCCCAGGCCTATAATCCCAGCTACTCCAGAGGCTGAGGCAAGAGGATTGCAAGTTCACAGCCAGCCTGGGCACTTTAGCAAGACCTTGCCACAATATAAAATAGAAAATGCTGGGTATGTAGTTCAGTGGTGAAGTACTTGCCCAGCGAAGGCATGAGGCTCTGGGTTCCATCCCAGAACCATAAAAAAATAATGTTTAAAGTTTTTGAAAAGGGTAGCAGGGGTAGTAAAGTTTTTGAAAGAACATTTTAAACATGTTCTTTTGCCTATTACTGTAAACTTAAAGTTACAACAAATGGAAAAACAAGAAGACATCTGTAGTATTTGAAATGTAATGCTGAGTTATTTGTAAATTATACAGAAATATTTTCAGCAATGGGTCAGTGGGAGTGCCCTACTGTATCACATGGTAACAAACTGTTAGGATGTATCAGTTGTTACTCAGCTCTAATCTTTTTCTGGAAAAAAGTTTTAGATGAATAGTTGTTCATTGACAAGCACAAGGTCCTAAGTTCAATTCCCAGTACCCAAAAAAAAAAGAAAAAAAGAAAGCCATTTCTTATTTTCTATGACATTGAAAAAATGTGGCTGCCTGTGTTTTCCAAGAAAGTTCGCAGCATGTTGAGGAAACAGGGCTAAACTACATGAAATAGAAACCTTAAGGATAATTGGAAATTTATTTTTTGAAACTTCCTGCTTATGTCTAATTGATTTACTCTTCATAAAATAACTATGTGAGGACACGGCAAACTGCAAGTTGTGGTAACTATGAAGAGATAGTTATAAGAACATCGAAGGTTTTGTTCATTTCACTCTTTTGTTTGCGACTTTGTAAAATCCAAACCCTTCTGCTGAAAGAACTTTTCCATCTTTTCTTTCTGTAGTTTATATCACAAAGTCTAGATTTTTCTTTTCTGAATTTGTACTTTAAAGTGGACTGTTTTCCCAGAGGATTTTCCTCACTGTTGCAGATACTGGTATGAGCCCCAGGGGGCGCCATCTATCTCCCTAACCCTGCTATTGAGGACAGATTTGCAAAGCATCCACTAGTATTGATGCAGAGATACAGACTGGAAAAGTCTTGCTGTTTTACTTTGTGAATCTGCTTAATAGCAAAACTGTTCTATTCTTAATGCCTTGCTAAAATACACTTCTTCATGCAACATCAGAAAATTGATAACTTTGGTGCTTTAATAATTCAAAAGTTTCTCTCCTGGGCCTTGTTTGGTACTTGGGATGTATCTCAAGATGATTTTTAGCAAATTTGCTTGTGTCAGAGCAGCCATTTTAGTATTTCTGATATACTGACGTGTGTAGACGTGGTTAGAATTTGAGTCACTGCTTAATTCCTAAAGTTAGATTTCATTAGCCTGAGATTTATGGAATGACCTTCAAACTTCAGTTTTTTTATGTATCAGTTATTTAATTAGGTTCTTAGTAAGAAATTTAGAACACTAATTTATGAGGATAAATTCCATTTGTCAGAGCAAAAACGGATCACAGGTAGCCCCAGAGCTGGGGAACAGTTTTGATTGTTGGTAAAATCTGACTCCACCACTTTCTAATCCACCTTGCCCTGCTTTGAAATCTGCTTTCTATTTCTCAGTGTTGAAGATCTCACCCTCCTGGTATCTGGGCTTCTGCAGCTTCTTGAAGTAAGCATCAGTGAGGTGTTTGGTGATTTTCACTTTGCTGATACCAATTTTTGTGGCGATGGCAATGACAGACTTCTGGTGTGTTCTTCATAGAGGAACACAGTTAAGGCTAAGAGGCCCAGTCACAAGGAGCAAGCCACTGGCCAGCTGCTTCAGGAAAACCACTCTCTTGTCCCTATGACACCCGCTGAGGATGATCAAGATGGTGCCAGGAGTGATGCTAGCTGAAAGTTTCCTCACATGCTGCCTGAAAGGTTTCTTGCCGTGGCTCAGCAGCTTTCGGGGCACATCTTCAGTAGGATAATACCTAGGCATTTTTTGAAGCTTAACCACCCAGGTACCAGCATTCTTGTTACCACTGACTGGTTTTGTGATAGTAGCAAGAACTTTCTCCTTTTTCTTCTCACCTTCAATTTAGCAGCTGTGTACTTTGCCTTGTACAAAGCCTTTGTTGACTATGTAGCAGATTGGGAGTGTCTACCAATTGCTCTACCAGGACAGGATTTCAGCTGCAGTGGGGCTGCCCCTTCTTAGATATTTTTGCCTTCACCTTACCCTTTTTACCAGGGCCATTGGCAGCAGCCTTCTTGGCTTTGGGTTTTTTTCTCTTCAGTATCTAGCTTCTCTTGTTTTTTTGCCCACCATCTTGCAAGATGGAAAAATAGCTTAGACTTCCATTTCGGTAATACAGCCTGCTGGGGTTTTTTTCTTTCCTGACACTGAGATTATTGTATTTATGTTCTCCTTGGGCTTCTCTGTTTGGTAGGATGTTGGGGAGCCTGGCGTCAATAATCCCCGAGAGGAAGAACGCTCATCACAGCATTCGGCAGAGCCTGGACTCACGTGATA
Source organism: Capromys pilorides (assembly GCA_004027915.1). Lineage (NCBI taxonomy): Eukaryota > Metazoa > Chordata > Mammalia > Rodentia > Capromyidae > Capromys > Capromys pilorides. The sequence continues at coordinate 3,934 of PVKN010005460.1, read as the reverse complement.
ACGTGGAGGTGGAAGCCGCCGTCTTTGCAGCTGCGAACTTCTCTGCACAGTCCAAGTGAGTGCGGGCCTCCCCTGGAGCCTTGAAGGAAGCCTGACCAGTCTATAACCACCGAAGGTCTAGCATAGAAGTGGCTGTGGGTATATTCCAAGAGGGTTCACAGCAGATGGAGAAAACAGTGCTAAAAAACTTGAACTTGAAACTTAAGGACGTAGATAGTTTGCAGAAAGACTTGGGCAGGCCAGGGCCATTGGGAAGACTTTCTCAGTATGGCCAGGGACACTCTGCCAATTCTTCACAGGTCAGTATTTTTTGTTACTATCAGAAACTTTTTATGTTTCCGGATTTTTTTGTTGTTGTTTTATTTTTAGTACATGTTTGCAGTATATAATGATTACATTCATTGTGGTAGAAGCTAGTTTTCTGTTGTAAGATTCTGGTCTGTTTAGAAAATGATTGAGACTAATACAGAAGGTAAGATTCTTCACTTAGAGACTTCATACCCAGTACACACATAAATTAATAGATAAACCCACTTTAGCATACCATGCACCAGTAGGATACACAGGGATTTGTGATATAAAAAGTAACAAATTAGGGCTGCTGAGATAGCCCAGTGGACTAAGGTCCTGCTTAGGCAAGTGCAAACACAGGGACCAGGGTTCTATCCTCGGTACCAAATGCTGTGCCACCCCACCTCCAGGTGCGCCTGTAATCCCAGCACTGGGGAGGCTGAAAATGGGGTTACCTTCAAGTCTGAGCTGCATAGTGAGACCCTGTACAGAATACATAAATTAAAAGTAATAAATTAGTTTATGAGAAAAGCCCAAAGGATTTATCTAAACATAATGAAGGTATAAAATTAGTTAAACATATTTTTGAAATCAGTGTTTAACCCTTCTGCCCTGGCTTAAAAGCATATATCTGTCATTTCTGTCAATTTGGAATCTTAAACAGTAATTGGTTGAATAAAAACTTAAGAATTCATTGAATCCTTTTTAAAAGAATATTTCATCCTATTCCTGCTGTCTCCCCTACTGTAACTACATCTGAGTTGATATAAAAAGTTTTTATGTAATTAGTGAAGAAATTTTTATTCAGTAGCCAGCGTGTCTATATATTATTCTAGGCACCAGGAAGATGGGTGAAGATTAGAACCTGTTATTATGTAAACACAAAATAATTTCAGATTTTAGTGTGAGGAAGAAATACACAAGTGTGTGCATAATGGCTGAGTAAACTGGGTTAGCTTGGGCATTCGAGGCCTCTCTGCATAGTGGCCATTGAGTTGGAACAGTGTGGAGACGAAGGTTTAGGCAGAACGAGGAGCAGAAACTCTCGAGCATGGGAGCTCATCGTCGTCTCATCTGTGTGTAACCAGCAGTGATGGCGAACCTGTGGCGTATGTGCTGTGCCGCGGAAGGCTGTTTTGAGTCACTGAACACTAAGCTGCACCCTCACAGATAGCCACTGTATATGACTGTGATGCTGTTCTCTTAGAAAAGTGATTTTCAGACTATTACCAGAATCCCTTGACACTCTTAAAACATTACTGAGATTGTCAGAGAGATTTTGTTCATGTGGGCTATGTCTGTGGATTTTTACTATATGAAATTTAAATGGCTGACTGTTAAAAACATTTACTCAGCCAGGCGTGATAGCCACATCTATAATCTCAGCACTTTGGAGGCTGAGGCAGAAAGATCACTGGGAGTTCAAGGCCAGCCTGGGCTACACAGTGAGCTCAAGGACAGCCTGAGGTGCAGAGTGGGACCCTACCTGAAAAAGACAAAAAATGTTTGCTCATTTTAAAAATAACATACCCATAATACATTAATATAAAAATATCTATGAAAATAATTATTTTCCAAAACAAAAAGCAATTTTGTGAGAACGTGAACATTTTTGCAAAACTCTTGAAAGTTTGGCCTGTTCTCACATCTACTTCTGCATTCAGCAAATCTGCCTTGATGTTATTTTAATTAAAGCATATTAAGAAAATCTAGTCTGACACAGATAATGGTTAGGGAGGAGGACAGTATTTTTAAAGCCTTTGTGAGTAGACATGTGATTTAATATCTTGTGTTTTGGAAAATACTGGTTCACTGTGTCACACAGTTCTGCCAGATGTTGAATCATTGCACTGTGTCATATCAGAGCCACACTTATTCTTATGACAATCAGTTTTATTCGGAAAGGACTTAAGTATTGTATTAAGTTTTGAAGGTCATGGTGACAAATACAAGTTTTCTGAAACTGCATGTCTTTTTCAAAAATTAAAATCAAATAATTATAATTGACAATATTCTCAATTATTTGCCTGTGAGTTCCAGGCTCAGTCTGTTCAGAGAACATGTCTCCTGAACATGTCTGCCAGGTGCTGACTGCATAGCCATGCTGTCCGCGAGAGACTGACCGGTCAGGCCATCACCTGAGCCACATGCCACCGCTGTGTGGAATGTGCTACTATGTGCTGTATGGGCTCACTCCAGTTGGTCAGAGAATAGTAAAGACACATGTACCCAAGAGTGGAGATTAAATAAAATCAGTAATTTTTCACTGCTTTATTAAGAACAGGAAGTGCAACTTTTTTTTTAATGTGAGTAAATAGTACTGAATGATGCAGAGACCACTGGCTTAATTCTTATCAAATTGCAGAATTTTTACTTTTTTATTTTTTAAATTTATTTATTGAGACAGAGTCTTACTATGCATTTCGAGCTGGCCTTGTGTGCTCATCTTTGTAGCCCTCAGGCTGGTCTCGTTAAACTCCCAAGTGCTGGGATTATAGGCATGAATCACCATGCCTAGTTCTGGGGCTGGGACAGCATGCAAGGCCAGGGATTGAACTTGGGTCTTTATGCTTGTTAGGTGGGTGCTTATGCTTCTGAGCTATCTCCCTGGCCCTAAATTGCAGGATTTTTTTTGGTCTCACTATGCAGTTCAGACTGACCTTGAGCTCACTTTTGTAGCCCAGGCTGGTCTCGAACTTGCACTGATCCTCCTGCCTCAGCCTCCCAAGTGCTGGGATTACAGGCCTGCGCCACCACACCCAGCATAATTTCTTTTCAATTGAGATGAAATTATCAATAGCACAGTTCCAGGAGAAAGCATGAGACTTTAAGAAAAATTACTTTTTTAAAGTATGAAATTTCAGTATAAATGGCATTTGTTGTCAGGACTTCACATACAAGAAGATATTCTATGATGAAGTGTTGATACTGAGCAGTTATGAGCAAAACAACACATCTGGCCACATCTGCAGATAGGCAGCTCAGTGTTCTTTGTGTTTGCAGATTTAAGCACATGTTGGAAAGCAGCAAGTGCTTTTCACTGACTTCTGTCACAGCAGCACGGTCAGGTCCTGAGTCTCCCAGACAGCGTGTGCTTCTGTAACCAGTGAACCAACGTGCCTTATCCTTTGTCCATTTTTATTTTAAAGAGCACATCACAGCTGAGTTCAGTAGCATACTAATCGAGCTACTCACGTCTCAGCAAGGTTGCCAGTTCAAAGCCAGCTTGAAACTGCAAGATCTTGCCTCAGTATAAAAAATAACAACGATGCTAGGGGAGTTACTTATTGGTAGAGCACCCTTGGGTTCAATTCCTAGTACCACCAAAGAAAAAACACATTACAGTCATAGGTACAATGCTTAGCCCTTTTGGTAATTCTTCATTAGGTCTGAAGATGAAGCCAGACCTTAACTGGAACTATACTATGTTTGAAAATATCTAGTTGTATAAAGCACAAGATGTTAGATTATTAATATCTGTAAAGTAAAGGAATAGCTTTATTTTTAGTATTTAAAATTAACTTTTACAGGGGGCCACCCACTCGGGACCCCTCCCTTGTCCCACTCTCAGACAAGAGCTTTCTTTTCCTAATCTATTCTGATATATATATCTATGTCTTTATCTATCTATTTCTGTATATAT
>PVKN010005459.1:0-30723 GCA_004027915.1 Capromys pilorides | reverse complement strand
CCTCCATTATGCTTCTCGAAGGCAGCAGTGTGGTGAGGTGCAGGATAGGCTGGTGTAAGGCCAGGTGAGGCCTCATCCCATCACGGAGCAAGAGATATCTAGGCATATGACAAAGGGGTTTAAAGATGCAAACACCTCCCCATTTGTCCCATGCTAACGTACCACATTCTGAAATCTTTACAAGTAGAATCTTTTCTCTCTCTTTTTTTTTTTTTTAAAAAAATGCAGATTCCTTAAGATCTATAAATGAACTATAAATGTGCTACTCTGTGACTGGGGTCGAGGAAGGACAGGGACAGGTGAAAATGAGCTCAGCTCCAGGCGTGGCTTGAGGAGGCGATGTGTGGCAATGAGAGGGAACAGAGAATGTGTTCTGGAGGATAAAAGGAGATAGAAGCACAGCAATGAACAACATCAGAAGCTGGGCGGGGCATCCTGATCCAAACAGATTCTTACGAAGGGCTGGAAGAACCAGGGTGGGGAAGGGCAGCTGGAGTACTGGAAGCACTCAGAGAAGATCAAAGAGAAAGACACGAAATGGACTTCTGCTGAGCGCAGACTCACGTATCCATGGAACGGCAGAGAAACAACCTGGGGTAGGGGTGGGGTTGGTGTTGGGGTGGGGTGGGGTAACCAAGTGAGGCAGGGGCCTGGCCAGCATCCCTTGGTCCACTGGCTACTACCAGAGCAGTGAGGGGCCACCTTGGAGCACAGCCGGAGCAGACAGAAAACGCAAGTCCCTGCATATATTCTTGTTACCATGCTGCATTCAGTATCCACAACACAGGCATAAAGAGGAGAAGGAAACTCTTTCTAGGCATCAGTCCCTGGTCATTGCAGAGGAGGGATGGGATAGGACAGTGGGGGAACGGTACACAGCCAATTCCAGGACGGCTGCCCAGCATCTGGTGGGTCGTGATATCTTCCTTTCAATAGACTATTGCTTGCTATACCTATGCACACTAGTATGCAAAGCAACGTATTATTTTGCAGGTAGGAGGGATTTCTGCAAGAACCTGAAGCTGCTGTGTGTGTACTAGGGCCCGCGATAGCAGGTTTCTGCCCGGTGCACGCCCCTCTATGTTGCATACCCTCACAGGTGACTTTCATTGGCAGCCAGGACTCTTAATTTACAGACCTCTGATGGGTTAGTTCCCTCTGTGAGGACCTGCCCAGAGAAGAGGCAATCAAGTTGATCTAAGACACTGATTGCAGCCATGGTCACAAAGAGGACATTCTTCTGAATGGTCACTCCATGCCACCTTATCCCATCATCCAGTGAACCTGGCCATGTATGGCAGCTGGGCAGCAAGACAAGACAAGAACATGCTGCTTCTAGAAGAAGAGTCCTTTTTTCTTTTTTTTGCAAGAAAGTAGGTAAGATGGGATACAATTTCATGGGAAAGAACATTCTAATGGAATGTCCTCACTGTGGCTAAAAAGCTCAAGGGCAGCTCCTCCACAAAACTCCAGAGAAAACAATTTGGAACACATGCTTTGGAAATCGAGTGATGGTAGAATACAGTTGGATCTTGAGCAAAATGGCAGTTTTCCCCCTGGATCCAGCAGGCCCCCTACCCACCCCAGTTGTAAGGACACAATCCGTATGGCACAACTAGCACAATATGAGCAGCTCCACTCTTAAAGACAGAGTGACCTGTGAAAGAAAAAGCTACATCTTATGTTCAAAACTCTTAAGTTGGGGCCAGCAAGATAGCTCAGTGGACTAAGTGCCTGCTTAGGCACCATATGTTACAGTGGTCCTGCCCCTGGGTATGCTGAGCTGGGCACCAAGACCAGGCATGCTGTGGATGCCTGTAATCCCAGAATTGGGGAGGCTGAAAACAGGAGGATCACTACAAGTCCAAGCTGTGTAGCAAGACCCTGTGCCAAATACATTAAAAAAAGAATATATATATATATATATATATATATATATATATGCAAAAGCTCTGATACCATCCCCTTATTCTATTAGATTTGCACTTCTGCTATGAAAGCAGAGGCAATTGAAGCCCTGGTTGATGTGACTGATAGGGTTAGATAATTGGATTTTTGGTGGATTACACAGCAGTCAACCATCCCATCCCATCTCAGAAGTTCTAGGAAGGAAAGGCAGGCAGCACTGTGCGCTAGCGCGCTGTACATGTGCCCAGTCAGGACATATTCACAGAGACAGCCCCCGAGGGACAGCAGTTGGGCCTCCCAGTTTAGAAAAGTTCATAGTGGATGAGTTGGAATGCATGCAGCCTTGTCTTAGAAAAGACAGAAAGTCAGTTAAGAGATCAGAGCTGTGGTCATGAGAGACCTGGCATAGAGCTACGGTGCTGGAGAGACGTGCATAACGCTGGAGAGGAGACAGGAAACAGTAATGAGTCTCCTCAGCAGCCTTGTCTTCAAGACCAGAGGCCAGGCCAATGTAACCTGCACTCGAAAAACCAAGTGCCAAGGAGAATTACTAAAAAGTGGGTGAAGGGAAGGTGCAGGTTTGAGAAAGATGAACACCTGGCCTTCTCCCAGGAGGCAGAGGTAGGCCCAGCCCAACAAAAGGAAAACTGATCTTTTTCCAATTTATAGGAACAGATGAACACAAAAGACATTTGCTATCGCTTGGATCCTGAATGTCTCTCGAAGGCCCATGTGCTAAAGATCTGGTCCCCGGGGTGGGACTTTTGGGAGACAGTAGACACTGCAGAGATGAGTGTAGTGGGAGTCCTGAGGTCACTGGAGGAGTGTGCTTGAAGGGGAGAGTGGGACCCCAGCCTTCCGCACTCTCTTTCCTTCCAGGCCATGGAGTGAGTTTTACTCTACCATAGGCCCCTGCCAATGTTTCCAAATGCCCTAAATAACAAGGTCAATGGAAACTGGACCAAAAACTCCCAAACTATGAGCCTAAATAAACCTTTTATTTTTCTTAAGTTGAATACGTTAGGTAGTTGTTGTACTGATCAAAAGCTAAAGAAGATTCTAGAAGATAAGTTTTAGTCTTTTTGCTTTCCTTGAAAAAGACTTTGGAGGCTTGCTTCCTCTTGTCTGCAGTGCTGTGGGCAGAGGACAGCACAGCTGGGCAAAGAGCTCAATGCCACCGAGCAGCCTCACATCCTTACGTTTGTACTCTAAGTCCCACTCAACCAGTGCATTTTTTGCTTGTTTTCTGAACAAGGTCTTACCTTACTATATGGCTCAGACTGATTTTGAACTAATTTCCTGCCTCTCCCTCCCAAACAGGTGGGATCCTAGGGATGTGTCACCATGCCTGGCTATAAGACATATTTTACGTTAGTGAAATTGCTTGTACTTTGAGATCAATTCAATGTGCAGCTCTGCTTTGGGATATCACTAAAAGAGTGGTTTTCTGGAAAGGAACTGGACAGATGGCCAAGCCCCTGACAGCACAATGTTTACAATGAGAGCAAAAGATGTTGGTGGCTATCATGAACTTGGTACTGGCAAATCTACAGTAAACAGGAGATTGGAAAACATTTCTACTCAAGATTGTACTAAGATGTTTTTAAAGCTGTAGTGCCATGGTGGGGAACCTATGATATGTGCGCTGCAAGGAGCTATTTGTGTTGCTGAAAGCTCTATTATTATTTTTCTATTTTTCTTTTAACGTATGAGTTACGTCTTTTGAATTATAATCTTAGTTTTTAAGTTTAGCTGTTCAGTGTAGTGCTGGCACTTTGTGATAAATAAGGGGCTTTGTAGGTGCAGTTGGGACGCCTGGTCTCCAAAAGGTTTGCCAACATTGCTGCACTTTAGCAATGACACAGAATGGGAGAAACAGAGGAAAACAAGTCACAATCCAACTTGTCATTCATCTTCATTGCACCTGCCCTTGCCCTTTATTTGACTCCATGATGAATGGTATAGTATTGTAGAGGCTTTTGATCTTCATTTGCTACATTAATGACATTTATCCATATAAATATATTTTCCCCCCTGCCTGATTATTTAATTTAATAGTTTTCACAAAGACTGTCTTTGGGCTTGAAGGTAGAGAATTCAAAAAGTCAGACAAATGTTCTGCCTAGGAAAAAGTATTTAAATTTCTAATTTGTAGCTTTACTTGGTTGGCAGTGCAGCTTGAAGCATGTGGTACAACCAAGGACGTGTCAACTTCTGTAGGAGCAACATCAAAGGATTTGGCGATAATGTCGAAAGAGACAAAGTTCTTTTGAATCAGTAATTGTATCCCTGACAATGTATACTAGAAAAATTTAAGAATGACTTCAAGTTATGTGCATGAATGGGTTCACTGCATACTTACTTACTCATAGTAGTGAAAAACCTGCAAATAAGCTAACTGTCCAGCTGTAGGGAGGGGACAAGGACAAAATAGTCTGTGTTAGGCAATGTTACGCCCTCATTAAAATCATTGATTCTACCTTGCAATCAAGGAAGATGTCTTTGATATACTGCCAAAGAGAAAGAACATAACAAAAAGCTAGATATGTTTATAAAAGTATAAACAGTGAGCCTGGGAAACAAACATACTCTTTTTTGAAATGTATTCTCTTTAATTTTATTCTAAAAATGAGAAGGAGGGGAAAAAGAAAGGAAGAAAGGAAAAGAAGGTAAGAAGAGGTGCTAATACCACTCATCCCTGCTCAACTGGCATTAAACTGGGGAGATAAAGCCTTCTCTATGACCTGCCATTGGCATAATATCAAAATAAAAACCATCAGTCACCTTATAAAAGCCCCCTGGGGGGTTAAAGTATGAAAAGAATATAGCTGTGGACAGACATCGTCCAGTAGGCTCTGGAGCACATTTTCTGTGTGTCAACATCACAGAAAGGCCTCCTTCCACGATCACTCTGTTCCATCTTTATGTACTGCTCCCCTCCCCTAGGCTTCCAGGGTCAGTTCCACAGGGAAGGTCATGGCCAGGCTCGAGTGAAACACTGGGCCAACAGCTCTGCAGACACTGGGGACATAACTCTTCACAGTGACCCCTTGTAGCATAGAGACCCACATCAAAGCCAGGACTCTGGCCTTGCAACAGGATCACAGCAACTGAGAGATGTGCTGTCAGGTACAATGCTAAGAGTGTTCCAGGTCTGACTGTTTCAGCAGATTCTACTTCGTGCCAATGTTATAACCCTGTCTTCAAGGACACAGAGATGTTGAGTGATTCAAGACCCATGTAGCACTTGCGAACCAAAGATCCTGTTTGACCTGGGGATCTGAACTCAAACTCCGCTCACAGCATAGAGATTCTTCTAACTCTGTGTCTTTCTTTTCTGTCTTAGGAAATAGAAAAATGGCTCTTTATGGATTCTGCCTTCAGGTAGTGAAGGTGAAGACTGACCAATGAAAATCCATAAATTACTCAAAAATGCCTTGAAATGATAACACACAAAGGTGGACAAGGAAAATCTACCTTTTAATTATTAGATACCACCAAAACCATACTATCTTAGTTGATATGGCTTGATTCCCTTTTAATATAGGAATTTTGTCTCAAAATCCATGCAAGTTGCTCAGTACGGCCACTTACCTGAATTGTCCCATTTTAAACAGATTGTTCCTAATTTACAGAGGGCCCTCCTCTTGAGTTTTTCTCACGCCTCTGAAAATCATCGTGGCTAAGTTTTGGGCACATGCAAGGGTGTGTGTGTGTGTGTGTGTGTGTGTGTGTGTGTATGTACATGTGCAGGCATAGACATGCATGCGTGTGTACAAATGGGTGCATTTGTATCAGCCCAAGAATATATATACACTATGGTTAACTTCATGGGATACAGGAGATTCTGTGATTTCTAGAGCGCTAGGCACTCTGATCTTGTGCTTCCTCTCATTATAATACGTGTTGGCCAAGGGCTTTATATGCACTTGGAGGAATTCTCATTACTTGCATCACACAGACAAAAGATACAGATGCACGCTTAAAACAACTGAGAGCAGGACTCTGCACCAAGCAAACAGGCTGTGAAAATGCAATAAATGTTTGATGAAATTCTACATGTGTATACACCACGGAGGGGAAGGAACAGACTTTTATCCAGGGTTTATTGTAAATAAATTCAGATTAAACTACGTAGGCAACAGCTAAAAGTTCAGAACAATTCTCCCCTACAGTTGAAGAAAAAGGACCTTAACTTGTTCAGTTGGAAAAGCCACAGGCTTGCACGTGCTCGAGCTCCAGAGAGTGATGTTTGCAAGTTTAACATCTTTAGCTCTAGAATCATCTGGGTCTTGCAAAGCTTTTAGACTGTGCCCCCTCATCTCCCCAGGCCACCTTCCTAACATCCAGGTCCTCACCATTTGGAAGCTGCGAGTTGAGTGGAATTCACACTGCATCATATCAAAGAAGATGGGGATCGTCGCTTTGCGCAGCTCTGTCTCAGGAATTAACGTCATTTCTAAAATCGGGCCAACCATTTCTGGTATGAACTTTATCTTGTGTTGCCCTTGAAATAAAGAAATGCATTGATTAGAAATAAGAAAGGATTTTTAAAATGGGCTTAAAAAGACCAAACAAGGCAGATTATGTGCATTTGAACAGGATAGACTGAGACTCTGCGTCTGTGTCTCACCCGCAGGCCATGGTTTTGAATACTTGTACCTTTCCACGTTAGAAGCAGACTGCATTCCCAATGTTACAGGGGAAGCTATTAAAAAAACCCTTGTAAGGTCTAGAACCACGATTTGCCTATTACTGAATACAAACCACCATCTGATAAGTATACAATTGCATGGCACAGACTGAGCTGCCACATCCTGCTTTGGACCATCCAGGGGCTGGAATCAGGACAGTTAGCATCTCACTTTGCAGACAATGACAAGGACAGAAGTCAATATAGAGAGTGCATAGGCAGTCTCTTGGGTCTTTTCTATCTCCAACATTTCATGAAGGAGAGTTTACCATCTGGTACCTTTTTAAATAAAAGAGAATAATTTCTGTAATGCAATCAAAGTGAACCGAAGTACTGCCAATAGACTATGGGACTGATTCTCTTTCAGGTATTAAAAAAAGGTAGATAAGTAAATGTTTATCTGAAAAAAAAAAAAACTATTTTATTAGTCTCTACTCACTTAACAGATATAATTTTTAAGGAATGCAGGACAATATTTCCTAATAGTTTTAAAAAATAATACAGCTGTGAATAATAATGAATATTATAATATTAACTAACATGCTAAGGGTACGCTACTATAAAACAAGCCTAGCACCAAATGTTGTCTGCCTGAGTGCTCATACTAAGGTGTGAGACGGGCATCTTCTTAACCTGGTCTACAGATGAAAAAAGGGGGCCGTTCCCATGGCTGCTCCCTGAGCTGGTAGGAGGAAACCAAGGAACAGGGCTTGAGCTGGGCCCTCCACTCCGAAATGCCCTCATTTTAGGGATCCTTTCCCTGTTGCAGTCATAGGACCTCTGCGGGGCTCTCAGGCCCAGCCCATCTCTCTGCAGAGGAAATGCTGTGCAGTTTCCATGCCACTCTGTTATGTCTGTTGCCATAATAAAACAGGCCACTGGGCCGGCGAGATGGTTCAGCAGTCTACAGCACCTGCTTAGGAAAACTTAGGAACTGCAAGGACCTCGGTTCGATCCCCGGCATTTCATGCTGTGCCAGCCCCAGCCCCAGGGCAGGCTGAGCCAGCTATAATACAAAAATAAATAAATAAATTAAAAAAAAAAAAACAGGCCACCAATCTGCCATTTTGGCCAGCAGAGCTGAAACAGTACAATTTTAAAATGAATCCTCTACAAAGTAGACTAGGCCCTTAGAAGCTTACCAACTTTTCTATTTTGACTGCTTGTGTTGGAACTCTTGCTTTTGTGAGCCTCTGTCTGACTCAGAACTAGATCAGAAATGTTCTGAAGGCTGAGAACAGTGACCCAGCACCTGGGCCAGCCAAGTGGTCTGCACCTTCTTCCTGTTAGTTGTATTTTTTTTTTCCCCCAGGGGTGCCTCATCCTGGCAGCAGTCCCCAAACTTTGGACTGTGCTGCTTTTCAAATACTGAGGGAAGGGTGTGGGGGGATCAAAGTTACATCACAGAGCTTGAGGCAGGGAAGGGAGAGAGAAAGCACAGTAGCCAGGCCCAGGTTCACTTCACTACATGGACATGGTGCCCCTGGGGCTAAGCTGCAGGGGACCCCGTTTCTACACAGAAGGAGATTAGCCTTACTTCAGATTACACAATAAAACACAGAGGCAGGCCCTACTAAACTGGTCTTTTAAAATTATACCTTCTTGTCTTTAATTTCAAAAACATTCACTGAACATTACTACTCCACTATGACTAACATTATTTCCTACATATAACAGCAGACTGCACAAGAAATTATATGCTTGAATGAATTGTGTGTGACATTTTGTTATTGACACTAGCAATTTATCTAGAGTTAACCAATCTTTCACCCAATTAGGAAACACAATAAGTTCCATAAAGAATTTGGTTTTCTTTATAATGGAACTAGTATAGATTCCCATAAAAGGAATCATTAAACGAATCTGGCTATTATAAATAACAATACTGTAGAAAATATACAATACTCACAACTGAGAAATTTTTATTGAGTAGGCACAACCCACAAAATGTAACTTTCAGCTAAAAAAAAAGTGAATTTAATTAAAAGCTTATTCTCAAATTTCACTAAATAATTAATAGTTTGACTAAGGCTCTAATAGCGTGGTTCACACCACTTTCTAACATACTTAATGTTTCTGAAAAGCATGTAACTGCTGTAAAGCAGTCTCTTGAAAATGGTATCATACTCAGTCTCTCAGGTGACATTTTTGTTATATTATACCTAAAAAATGTCAAAGCCAATGTTTCAGAAAACAGATGACGGTGACAGCACGTTGTTCATCAACCACAATTTCAGTGCCATGAAGTTCTGTCTGTCAACGTCAGCTTTCATTGTTCCCCGTGGGGAGGACCACAGTGCAGAAGCAGGTGGTGGCAGAGGCGGGAGTGAGAAAGGAAAGTTACAGAATGTGTTGCTCTCTTTCTTTCTTTCTTTCTTTCTTTCTTTCTTTCTTTCTTTCTTTCTTTCTTTCTTTCTCTCTCTCTCTCTCTCTCTCTCTCTCTTTCTTTCTTTCTTTCTTTCTTTCCTTCTTTCTTCAAGAAAAAGAATTTAGTTTGTTTGAATTTCTGTATCTTGAGAAATACGTCTGACCAGCACGATCTACCAGAACCTGCTGTAGTGCTGGAAGTGGCCTGCCGCTATCTTCTCATGCATCTACATGACTCCTTAAAATCAGTGGGACTGAGAAACTGAGCTTTTAATGCAATTAATTCAATTTGTCCATTTATTTATTTTGGTACCATGAACTGAACTCTGGACCTCATGCTTACCAGGCAGGCACTGTGCTGCCAGAAAGTGATGAAGTGATGTTTTCTTTTTCTTCCTTCCTTCCTTTCTTTCTTTCTTTCTTTCTTTCTTTCTTTCTTTCTTTCTTTCTTCCTTCCTTCCTTCCTTCCTTCCTTCCTTCCTTCCTTCCTTCCTTCACAGGGTCTTACTACGTAGCACAGACTCATAGTGATCCTCCTGTTTCCTGCCTCCCGAGTGCTGTGATTACAGGTGTGCACCACCGTGCCAGGACTCCATCGCCAGCTCCGTGCGCTCAAGAGCGGGGCTGGCGTGGCAGGCAGGGTCAGGAACCAAACCCTGGCTCCTGCACTTTCCTAAGTCTGCTGAGCTATACCACCGGCCCTGAAAGTGATGTTTTCTTAACCATTGGCCAACACCCCTCTCTGTAGGACAGAAGAAACACTGGTCTGATGCTGGTCTGGGTTATCTGGACCATGACACTCGTGGGACAAAACTTGCATAAGGCAGGGGCAGCTGGTACTGCGTGCCTAAGCCTATTGTATTTTATTTTGGCATTACAGGTTTCCCCTGGAGAACATCTACACAGATATAATGATAAGTTTAGTTTTGAGTCAATAAGGTCAAGGAGATTCCTGCAGTGCACACGCGCATGCACGCACACAGAATACACCTTTCCATTTGAGATGAAAGAAGAGCAAACTAATCATTAGATGACAAGCTCGCCTCTTGTCATCTTAGCAGTCCCCTCATGTCTCACCAAGCCCCTTAAGATCCACCAGGCCTCTCTACTTTGCTTATAACTAGAAGTGAGGCCCTGCTTGCCCTCAAAGCAAGTCCACCTCCATCAGCAGTCTCCCCAGGGCACTGGACGATTCTTTTATTGTCACTAGTGGTTTCGCATGCCCAAGAGTAGGCAGAGCAAAACCTCCTGCCAGTAAGCCATACTGATTGGGGCACACTGTACAGTACATAGGTTTTATGAAAAGCATACAATCTGTACAGTCCCCCAAAATACTCATGAAGGGAATCCCTGCATGAAACATATTCCAAAGAGATCCAGGCTAAAAAAGATCTTGCTGCGAGTACATTTGTTCTGATTGGATTGGACAGTGTGTGCTGGCTCCCACGTGCTGGATGTAATAAACAAAATGTAAATTGAGGTGGTGAAGAGGAGAAAGAAAGGAGGCATCCCAGCAGGCTGCCTCAGACTGAGCTTTGATAAATAACCGAAGAGCTGGTAAATACACACATTCTCTCCTTTTTTCGTTGGAAAGAAAATCTGCTTTTGATTTTCTCTTTCACGCTGAAAAGCTGACAGGTTTGGGAGGGAAAACACCGTGCTGCTCTGTCCCATGGGCCAGCGCGCGTGTGTGTGCTTATACCAAAGTGATCAGAGTGAGCCCAGTTTCCCGCTCTGGGGCTCAGCATGGAGGCATGATCTGAGGATACCCATCTTGAAGGACCACATGCATTACGTGGGAAACTCAAGGAAGAGCTGGTGCCCTGGAACATTTGGTACGGAGCCGGATAGAGTGATAGGTTCCTAATTAACTGTAAGATGATAAATATATCTGATCCGACTTCTATTTTTATTCTCTTGGCAAAGTTAACTCTATCAGCCTGCCAACCTATTCCTAAGCCTAAGCCCATTGGAAAAAATAAAATAAAAAGCTGTGCAGAAAATAGGTTGCATGCATCCTAGGAAACCAAGATGTGCTGTCGTAAACTTGCACGTGGTTCCTGGGCGATGGCGCCTGCAGGCAGGTGCAAGTACTCAAGGCTGCAGCAGGACAGAGCCACCCTGGCAAAGGAGGCCTCACGGAGCCACTTGGGATCGGACAGGGAATTTCCCATTAAGTAACAGATGCTTTTGTTATTATTTCTTTAGCTTTTATCCATAGTTATTCTAGGAGCAAGAACCAACTCCGGAGGTGGTTCTTTCTTGCTGTTTTCATGTTCCTTCCTTAGCTGCTAAAGGTCAGTGTAGACCCCTTGGCCACTTCTCGTGGCACAGTTAATCTTCCTAGCTCAAAAGGTGCAAAGCAGGCATCTTACATACTAATCACTACATTCAAATCAGCAAGTGGAGGCTGAAATGAGGATATTTTCTCTCTTAACTGCATCTTTACATTGCCAATCAAAAGCAAAGTTGTTGGGCTCAGCTTATCTGGAGGATAATGATAGGTGATGTCAATAAAACTAACTGCTCTGACATGGCTTTAGAATTCTGACTGAGACCTCAGAGTGTATTTTCCAAAGGCCAGACCTTCCCAAGGGTATGCAGGAAAAGAAGCTCACTGCCTGTGGGCCTGCCTTTCCTTGACCGCTATCATAGCAAATGGCAAGAAATGAAATGCAGCCAGTTCCCATGGTGTTCACTCTCATGGTCTCGAGGTGACGCTGAGGATATTTTAAAGATGTTTTAAAGATGCTTTTTCCAGCATTGGGGATTGAACCCAGAGCCTGCTGGACGCTAGGCAAGTGCTCTACCACTGAACAACACTGGCTTCTTTACATTTTACTTTGAGACAGGGCCTAAGTTCTTTTTGCTAGTCTTGAATTTGCAATCCTCTAGCCTCAGGCTTCCAAGTAGCTGGGATGACAACTGTGTGCCAAAATATCCAGCTTAAACATGCTTAAAACTGGGGATGTAGCTTAGGGTTAGTGCCACTCAGGTTCAATGACCAGCTCTGTGCAAAGAAAAAACAACAAACATTTGAAAAGGAATGACCCTTGGTCAAAGGAGATTTACCTAAAGCCTGCGGATTTCCTTTTCTTTTTTTTCTTTTCTAGGCAGTAACCCTGTTTTTGAGGGATGACTAGAAGGAAATGAGGGTTCCAGGGCAGGGACTCACAAGTCTAGCACGCATTATGCAGAGTAGCTGCTACTTTTCAAGAGAAAGAGTATTGTAATGACCTTTGGAATCACTGCTAGGGTGGGCATCTCTCCTACTCTTAAATGGCCTGGAAGTTATTATCTCTCTATTTCCACCTGAAATACGTTCATCTAAAATGCATGACACTGTCCTCTTGCGGGAGGGAGCTACCACTCTTCTCAGAGTATGTAGGGGCCTCCGAAATAGTCTGTGTCTAGAGGAGCTCGAGGTCCATGCTGAACCTTGGACCAACAGTGGAGTTCCTATCCATTCCTTTTTGGATGCTGAGGCTAGAAAAGCCCTGGCTTCCCTGTAGTCCACAGAGAACTCGTGTATCTGTAAGCGTCTTTCTGAAGGTCTCTTCCACTTTCCCCACCTGCCTCTCTCATGGTACAATGTACCTCCCTTACCTGGTATGAGTCTTGCCATCTGGCCTGCCAGGGAAAATGACAAATGTATCTGTTGGATTGTGATTTTAAGAAAGAACATGGAGAGATCAATTAGAATGACTCATGAAGGTCCTCCTCTCAGTTCAAAAGCCTTAACATTTCATTACTGAGATCATCATAGATACATGTCATAAAAGTACTGAGGCTTAGGATTACAAGGCTCTTGAAAAATTCACCCTGACCTCTTTATCTTACAACTGAGAGATCCAAGTGAGACAGACACAGAAGGACCGAGTCACTTGACTGAGCTGAGCTGCTGGGGCAGCACAGGACCAAAGCGCCCACATGGCACTGAGCAAGCCCATGGGGCCCATCCCAGGGCTCCTACTTTACCCTGGGGGAGGGCAGAAAGATTAAGACCGCCAGGAGCCAGTACTTGGGTCCCAGACAGGCAGGCTGCTGTAGCCAAGTCGCTCGTGTAGTTCTAGCACAGACTATCCTTGAGGGGTCCTCAGCCCACTCCCGATCTGACACCTCCAGCACACAGGACACTGCAGGCTGGATTTGTACTGAGAGGGCACTGGCAGACACAACCCCGCTGCCTGCCCTGTGGCCCCATGAGGGAGCTTTTGTGGCAGCTTTTTTTTTTTTTATTTTTTTTATTTTTTTATTGAAAGCCTAACGAGGACCTCCTGTGAAATGTCTATGGCATTAGCATTATCCACAGACTGTCTTACTTTTGAAGGTTTTCCATATTTTTCTTTCTGGATAAAGATCCATTAGCAAAAAAATCCTATCCTTCACTTAAGCAGAAAAATGAGGAGCACTTGCAGGCTTTCCTAATGTTCCCTTCACAAGAGTCGGGGCCTCCCTTTTCAGGCCTGCTAACACTGGGGAGCTCAGGAAGGTCAGGAGTTAAAAGGCTTCTTTCTGCAGGGGAATCTGGCTCAGGGCGCAGTGCAGTCGCCATGAACTTGCTGACCGCAGAGGTGGCCCTCGGCGCTGCTCCTGCCCTCTTGCGGGGTATTCAGGAGTGTGATGCAGAACTCCGTGCTTTCATCAGACTCTACTGTTAGCTCTCATGATTTGGCTCCACTCTTTTTTCTAGCCATTTCCCAACTACTGCACAGAGCTGCAGTGATTCAAGCGGTAAGCAGGGTGGGCTCTAGTGAGCTGGCCCGGAGCCCGGTGGAGTAAGTAGCCATCCTACGCTCGGGGGCAAAGAGTGAATAGACAGACATCTGCCTTCTTTTAGCAGAGAAAAAAGTTTCTGACACAGAGAAGGGAGCAAAGGCTGTCTCAAAAACAAGTAACTGTAGGCTTCTTGTGCCACTCGGTGAGAGGAAGTCAAGCCCTGATAATTCCAAGGCAGAACGGAACCGGGAGCTGGAAATGCACCCAAAGACTTGCTCAGGACCTGGGCAAGGCCACCAGCCTCTCCAGGGCTGGACATAACACAAGCCTGAGAGCAGAGTGCAGGTACCAGAAAGAGTTAAATCTCATCATTCATTTCTTTATGAGGCTTATCTAAAAGAACTACATAACACATTGACCGAGGTTTCAAGAGAGTACTCTTTGTTATTGCTAATGATGAAAGTAAGTGGGAAAATTCTATTTATCAATAAAGTTGTATTAATCACTTGCCATAAACACACATATTGCTCATAATTCTTTAATGGCAGAAATATATTATTCTACAACCACCCGATGGTAGTGTACCTAAATACAGCATCTAGTTTTGCTATAAATGACATAGGTGTTAAAATCTGCAAAACCAAATACAGTAAGGGTTGGCAAATGTCACAGTACAGTAGAACGAGCCACCTGGTTTGATGACAGAAAAACTACAGGATGTTGGTAATGCCAGGGAGAAAGTGGGTTCCAAAGCCACTTGTTCATCAGTCCCAGAGGTCGCTTCTCTGAATTTTTTATTTGCCCCAATAATCAGATTTTTTTTTTTTTTACTCTTCTCTGGTCTATATATTAAAGCATTACTATGGAGATTAGCAATTGTTGTGTCAGGAATAAAAAGAATTCTGGTTTGTAAGAAATCTCAACACTGAGGAATAGGGCCAATGTCATGACCTGGAAGGGATTTATCCCAGGGATTTTTGCCACACCTCCGAATCCCGGCTACTCACCAAGGTTGTACCACATGTCTCTGATCTCAAAGCCAATCTGTCTCCTCATATCTCCATATCTGAAAACCAAGAAAAGGAAAACCACAGAGTCACTCTACAGAACATCCGCAAGCCACCTTCACAGCATCTGTTAGTGCGACCCAAGTCTTCCATCATAGAGACAAATAAAAAGTGACAGGGCTCTAACTTTATCTGCCATCAAAAGGAATTTCAGCAAGAGGAACTGAGACAGGAAATCACACTTTCTCATCCCTGTAGTTGACATAATATCCTCATGGGAGCCTGGGGCAAGTTGTGGGGTACATTTTGCTTTCTTCAGTCCCTTGGTTCCTGGTCCTAAGGGGAAGTTTGTTTTCCACGTACCATGATACCAAATAACTCCCATAGTAAAATTAAACCCTGGAGTCAGGGAAGACCGCTTATAAATTTACTGCATTCTTATATATCATCTTAAATGTAAGGAATGGCTTAATGCCAAATTATTTCAACAAGTATTCTACCAGATTTTGTTTACCAGGGAAAATAAATGCTAATTTTCCTCCCGGTGGGCGAACAGAGGAGGTATGTGTTTCATGAGTAAACAGAATTTGATGCTTCAGAAGATAAACCTTTATTAGTTTGTGAGCAATTTAACTTTTTCCTTTATTGCCTAAGGAAAAGGCTGATTATATTAAAAATAATAATTTGCAAAATTATCCTAGAGTATTGCAGTTGAGCAGCTGTGTCATCTGGCTTTTGCTGTGTGCATCCGTGTGGCAGTTGATGTGCCATGGAATGCTGATTACAAGCATTGCAAGCAGCTCTTCGGGCAAACATCTTCACTGGTAAATCAACCACCATAGCCGACTTCTACCTATTAAAAGTCTCCGGTGCTTGGAGTACCTGTCTGTCATGCACAGCAGGAGGGGTCCAGCCAGCTGGCTCAGCTCACCTACAGAAGAGCAACCTCTCCTGGGCAACCTGTCACACGTGGGGGAGGCGCCAGGTGCAGCCAGAGAAACTGACCTAGGAGTGTAATCCACATCCTCTGAAGTAAGCAGCAGGGCCTGCAGACTCAGTGAATGAAGAGGTTCTCCCTTGTAACAAGGCTCCAAGTGAGGAGGCTGGTCACAGGCAGTGAGTGTGCACCAGCAGAAAGCTACTAGACCCGAGTTTATGAGTCTATCCTTCCAATTGCCCAAGGGCTATGTAATCTGAACACTGATAAGTTGTACATTCTTTTGAGGTCTTCTAATTCCCACTTTGTTCCTGCACACATGAAAATGGTGCTAGAGCAGCTGCTGCAGCTCAGGTTGGGGCAGGACAGAGCTGGCTCTATGATGTTCTGAAAACAGCATTCTCCCTGGTACTTGCCAGGGAGAGGGAATGGAAAGCAAAACTGCACCGAAGCCCCCAGCATTCACTTCCTCTGAAGATCTCCCTGCAGCTGAGTAGGCATGGGATAGCCCAGAACATACTATGGATAGGATGGGTAGACACCAGCCCCTTTAGCCTCTCTAAACATGTATTCAGGCCTTTCTGCACACACCAAGGACACTGGAAGCCCAAGAGGTGGTGGAGGCCATGAACAGTGGGGCTGGTCCATTAGTAATCGACGAACCCGAGTTTGAACATTCCGACTTCTCAGCTACATGGAATTTGATTTTCATCCTGAAGTAGTCCAAGGCACTCTAATGCTAGGCTGACTTACATCAGTGCCTCTGCCTCTCTGATCTCTGACTCAAGGCACCCTCGGTCTTTCTTTGCACGACAACAGTTACAATGATTCCACAGAAATCCTCCAGGTTTGAAACTCACACCCAAGAGACGTGTGGGATGGCAGATGGGACAGTTCTTGAAGGGCCCTTCATGAAGACGTGCCACTTCTCCAATGCTGGTGAAGACCTGGGTGCTGGGAGAATGCTCCAGGCAGGGGCCTCTCCTTCAGGAGCCCAGGGAGGCCATGGTGAAGGACTCATACTCTTAGTCCCACTTTTCTACCTTCTAGGCGGAAAATGACTCGCTTGGCAGCATTTGAGAAGCGGTGAATTAGCAAAGACTGGAGAACACATCTCTAATGAGAGGAGAACCTATTCCATGAGATGCCAAAAAGGCTGCTTAACAGTCAAATAAGACAAGGTACCAAAGCCTACATAAGGTGGCAACAAGGAGCAGGAGCCAGAGGGAGAAGGGGAACACTGGATTTCCCTGGCAGCGAGATTGATTTTCACTTCAGTTTTAGTAAGATGGCAGCTCTGATGAATCCATACATGCCTCAGAGTAATTCCCAAATGGAGACCTCGAGAGGGCTTTCTGAACATTCCCATGTTCTTTCCATGGAGGAGAAAAATGGTAACATTGAGTGTGTCTGGGCTGAAGCTCATTACCTGGAAACAGATTAAGAGCTGAAGGAAACCCTAGAGACCACAATTAAGTTCTTCTGGAACATTTTATAGTTGAAGGAGCTGGCGCAGTCTGGGGGGAGAAGCAGTGATGTGGCTACAGCTGAAACACAAGGAGAGGAACGAGTCCAGACCTCAGATCCCAAGTCCAAGTCCTTCACCCACGCACTTTCTTTCAGTACTGGCGAGTGCAATACAAGACAGCACTGAACTGGCATGTCTGGTGCCACACAACTAAAACAGCATGGGTCTGGACTTTGCTTGCTCTGTCTGGTTCTTAGTCCCCACATTTAGCTCACCTGTGCCAACCTACAAAGAGATGAACATAGGAATGTCTAAGCAGGAGACAGCTTTTCCTCTGTGCAGATACAGCATCTAGACCAGCACATGGTTTCCTACATCTTTAACCCAAGAACAAAAACCCCATGTCTTCAGAGCCAGCCCAGTCTTTGAAGGGTGGTCAACTTGCATCCAAATACAGACACAACTGGGCAGGTTATTTGACCTTTCTGACCCAGTATCTTCTTGTCCTGGGTAGCAGGAAGATGATTCGTAGTGGTCATCTCCCCAGCTTTGGTGAAAGATGAAAGTGCTGATGTCTCTGTAGGTTGCAGCAAGCATTTGAGCCAGGTTACTTTCTGTTTTTTTTTTTTTTAAATCCCAGACTATACCTTATCACAGTATGCCCCTCGTGGTTGCCATGGTCTTTTAGACCAGTTCATTTAGTGAGCATTTGATACATCTTTCAGACAGGACTCACAGACTGCAGGGGACTATTAGCATGGTAAAAGAGATAGATATTAATCCAATAATCACACAAGCCCTATACCTATCTTGTATTTACAGTATCTCTGAGTGTGGCCTTGCAGACAGGACTAGGCAGATGTGACTGGTTGACATGGGATTCCACTAGAATGGGCCCTACATCTGATAACCAGTGCCCTTACACAAAGGGCAGCTTGAGAGACCCAGACACACAGGAAGAAACAAGAGAGAACCTGATCAGAAGACGGAACAGAATGTAATTATACAGTCACAAGCCAAGGAACACCAACAACAGCTACTAGAAACTGGGGGAGTGACTTGGAAGAGATCCTCCTTAGGAACCCCCAGAAGAACTCAACCTGTGAACATCTTGATGTCGGAGTTCTGACGCCACAGTGGTGAGACAACTAATTCTTGTGGTTTCAAGCCACCCACTTGTGTTCACTGTTACAACAGATGGACCTAGATTAAGACAGTGACCATTCAGTGAATATGTTGGCTTGGTAAATGGTCAGGACCCAGAGTCTGACAAATGAGAAGTGCTTTCTTTAGGAGAGAGAACAGAATGAGATTTAACACTAGGGCTTGAGGTGCTGCACCCCTTCATATTTGGATTGAGGGGTCTAAACTGGATCACCAAACAGGATGAAAGGCAAGGAGGAAAACCTAGCATGGAGTGGAGAAAGGACAGTGCTGAAAGATGGAGCGCTGAGGGGTGGATGTTGTCGGGCCCCCAACATTCATGGGCTGTAAGGGGGGGAGCCTTTGCAAGGTCAAGTGGATGTGATAAGCCATGGGCCCACCACTCTCAATAGGTAAAAGTCCGTCAGAAGACTGGGCTCATTCTCTTCAGACAGGATTAGGTCCCAAGGAGTTAGGTGTCGTGGGAGTGTTAAGTCTCTCAGGACTGCATTCATTCTTGAGAGAGCAGGCTACTAGAAAGCAGGACAGCCCCTATTTCTCTCACACAAGACCCCAGCCCCATTTCCTTCTTCTACAGCAGGCAGCACAAGACCCTCCCCAGAAGCCAAGCAAATGCTGGTGCCACAGGTGCAATTTCTTACCTCCAAGGTCATGAGCCAAAATGAGCCTCTTTTCTTTATAAAGGACACAGGCCAAGGTGCTTTGTTATAGCAATGCAGAGAGAAATGAGCTAAGATACAGATAGAAAAGGGCAGCACTTTTGAAAGACTTGGAGACAGCAAAGGGGATGATGGACGTCCCATGCCCAATTTATTGGCCTTCTCACCACCTGGCCAGGGATACTGAGGAATGCTGGGCCATAGCTTAGGTGAGTGATAGAAGGCAAAGAACTAAGAGGGAGACAAGAGCAGAGAGACAAGGAGGGACCTAATATGCAGAGTAACGCATTTTGTTTTCATGGGAAAGAGAATATTTTCTTGGGGATGTGAAAGTGGACGGGACCCAGATGGGGTCAACAGCAATAAACCTTGTTAGACCCAGGGCTGACCTATCTGCACCACGCCTTGCCATCTTCACTGGACACATTACTTCCAATGCATGTGGGACACTTAATTAGTTTTGCCAACATGAAGTTGGCACAGAGTTACTGCTTATGAAATCTGTCTCCCTAGGTCCCCTTCTAATTCCTAAAGTGAATTTGTTTTGAATAATTTAAGCCTCTTGAAAAAATAATTAGCACAAACACAAATTAAATTGATCACATTTCCTGTTATGATCTGTAATATAGAATCACAGCTCCTGATTAGGTCACATTGCAAAATGGGGCTTGTCACAGCACATTTTCAGTTTCTGTAAAAAGTCAAGTCTACCGTTTAACATAACACTTAAGGCATTTGGGACCTGGGTGCTTGGTAAGACTTCAACAGTATTTTTGAAAAGGAAAATAGTCTAGTTACTCATGGGGGAGAAAGGATGTGTGTGTGTGTGTGTGTGTGTGTGTGTGTGTGTGCGCGTGCGCGTGCGCGTACACGTGCACACATGGTTCAAATATAGGGCTAGACTTTTTGCCGCTGAACTTCTACCTGCTTGACCTGAACATTCTAGGTGGGTACCTTAAGCTCAGCCATGAACCTTCCCCTCTTCTTCTCTTCAGGAATGAAATCCTGGAGATAGACAAGCCTTGGCCACACTGCCCTACAGGAGGACAGACAGGAGCATGCATACTGAAATTATCACGCTGGCTACTAATCAAGTCAACTCTTCCCTAGTTTATTCCTATTTCCTGAGCCCTAATAATGCAACAGTCCTAGGGGATGGTGGGAGTGAGAAGTGACGGCCAGAGTTAGCATTCTGTGGATAGTTATGATAGTTATGTCCTGCCTTTTGAGTCCTCTGCATCAAGGGTATCTGAAGGTTGAGCTAGCTATGTTTTCTTCTGATGAACTCTGATTTCTAGGGGTGTTTATTTTGTAGTTCATTGGAAAATCTTGTACTAAACTCAGGTTTGATCTAATCAGCTCTCTGTGGAGGATGGTCCATTCTTTTAGGCTACTCACAGGCACGTTGGGGGAATATTGCTGGAACACGCATCCTACCTGTCCCTTGATCTCCATCCCCAGGAGGATAGAACACTAAACAGGAGGGGTAAACAGGTCGGCTTTCTGACAGGAGAATTTTCTACAGTTGAGAGCCACAATGCTGCAGACCAGCAGGGGTGAGGAGCTGCCTGGTTGGCAGAGGATGCCTACTCAGATGCCCATGGCTGGATTCATGACTCCTGAAGTAGCACACAGGGCACATGGAGACAGTCTGAAGGCCATAAGGCAACCAAGTTAAATGAGTACAGCATGCTACTCTCAGCTCCACATGCAAATTCAGCATGGGCTCTAATGGCTCCAACTCATGGGATCACTCCCTCTAGCCCTTCCCTTCCCAGTCATGAAGTGTCCTCTCCCAGGAGGCAGGTGGCTCCTCAGGCTGAGTCCTCTAAGCCCATCTCCCAGCTGCCAAAGTGTCGGTCACCTGCCACTTTTACTCCACCACACTCCTTACTTTTACTTCTCTACTTGTCCCACTAAATCACAAATGTCTTCATCATGGAATTTATTTGTTCTGTCCTTAGTGCCAAGACCACACCTGACCACACAGTAGGCTGGCCAACTCTGGAAAGGCAGATACCAGCTGGTTTATTTAGTTTTCTTTGGCTTTGAAGCCTCCAAATCCACATCACCATCTGGGAAGTGAACATTTTCTCTGTTGGCCAAGGAGGAGCGTTGCACAGATAGTGCATCTGCTGACGCCCGCCACTTTGGCTTAGGCCACGGGCACAGTGGTAGGGGGAGGGCCCGCTGCAGAGTCCCCTTCCCTGGCTGGCGAGGGCTCTGCGTCAAAGTGGCTCACCAGCTCTTTTAGACAGGTTTCCAGCTATAATGCACCCTTTTGTCCTACAGCCAATTACAGTTTGTGTAGAGGTATCCCCCCAAAGCCTCCTGTAGTCATGGAGTGGTTTCTGAAATTTGTAATTGATTACTGTGGAAATGGGCACTGCACCTGCTCTGGGGCAGGTGATTTGCATTTCAATGTAAGGAAGGAAAAGAAGTTGGCTGCTTGAGCTGCTGCTAGCTTTCTCCCTGCTCTCTCTTGCTCTTGCTTTTTGCTGCCGCCATGAAAGGTTGCCCTCTGCCATGTGCTGCTCTGCCTTGGAGCCAGCTGAATATGGACTGAAACCTCCAGTAACTGTGAGCTAAATAAGTCTTTCCTTTCCTCATTTTGAGTGTTGGGTATTTGTCCCATCAACGAGAGACGAGTAACTAGGACAGTCACCTCTCTAGGTAGGAAGGGCAGTGCCTGGCACCAAATGGGACTGGGAGTCCGCTGGTACGAAACCAGGATCTTGACATCACCCCTCAGTAAGCGGAACCTGTGTGGGTTGAGACCCCCAACTCAGGCTGAGCTTTCCCTCTGCGGGATCTGTAGCTCTCACCACCCTGTGTGCGCTATACTGTGCAGTGCTTAGTATGTGCTGGACACTGTGTGCTCTGCAACAATAATGTCCCATACAGGAGCACTGTAGCAAGGACAGCAAGGGTCACTTTCATCCTGGGCCTGAGGACATCTGAATGTGCAGAACCAAAAGCTCCATGTTGGGTCAGTCTGTAGAAAGCTTAGCCTGGAAAAGCCCAGGTCTGGATGCTGTGGAGCACAGTAAGGGAAAAGTCCTGAGCAGGCTCTGAGGAGGTGCACGGTGCTGCCTGTCTACCCACTCGGCCTTCACTGTACTCGGCTTGGCCGGTGCACTGCTATCCTCCGTACAGTGTCCACTGCCTACATGAAGGCTCTCAAAATGCAGCTGCCCAGCTCGGGGGAGGGGCATGAGGAAAGCTGGCTAGTGAAAGTTGAAACACAATGAGACAGGTAGACGCCAAATGCTTTCAGGTCCCAGAGGACGACACGTGAAAACCTTGGGCTCCGAGCTGCATGGACTCGGGAACCTGCTCTTGCCAGTGACATCAGCACCCTGAAGCTCACCTCATTCATTTGGAAAATATAGATGAGGACAGGTATCAATGAGTGGCTTTGCTTTTTATTGAACATAAATAAAAATGCATGCCGAGTGCTTAGAAGACTAAACACACATAGCATAAGCTCAGCATATTGCTTACTAAAATACATCTCACTCTCCTAGGCCGATGTGCTTTCTATTTGCCCTGCAGGAAAAATAAACACTCAGAAAAAAGAAAGAAAGCTAACAACTGCCATCTTCTGAAGCTTCCTCCCTAACCTTGAAATGGCAGGGACTCACCAGAGCCCTGGTGCAGCTAGGATATTACAGAGCAATGAAAAATACAACGAGCTGGCAAGAGTTGTGCCAGTTCAGAACTCCTAACAACTGTATTCATGAAACACTCAGGGCCGGGGAGATAGCTCAGCAGCTACAGCACTAGCCAGGCAAGCACAAGGTCCCGAGTTCAATCCCTGGTACTGAAGGATAAAAAGAAAACGCAGATGAAAGGAACACTTACAGCAGCAGAAAATTAGTAAAACTGAGGCAAACAGAGAAGAGGTTAGGCCTCACAATGCCCAGAAGTTGGTAGGAAACTTAAAAACAATTCTTTTCATTGATAATGGAATAGGAGTAGTACGGGATGCAAATTGAGCAGACAGAGCCAAAGGCAACGGCAAGGATCTCGGCCTCCCTGGAGCTTCAGTGAGGTTTGCCTGACACAGGCAGGGACCCATGCAGTTCCCTTAAATTTCCTACTTGAAAGAACACAGGGGTTGTTTGCTGCCAAGAAGGAAACCACTAATAACTCAGAGGCCACTGGGAGCTGTGGGACAATCCCGACAGTGCCAAGGGCTTTCATCAGAAGCATCTCAAGAAGCAAAACTGGAAAATTAAGCCATAAAGTAAACCACACACGGAATGACAACAGAGCAGTGCACAGGACAAGTCATTTTATCAAATTTCGCGTTGTGCTAATTGTATTGGATCAAACTGACATTGAATCTACCAGGATGAATCCTGCATTTTTAGACTATGGACTGGAAAAGGCAATATCCACTTCCTGATTCCAACAAGCCCTTTCACTACACTATGATTACATCTCAGTTAGCACCTAGTTGGCTTAGAGATGATGTGAAAATTATGTTAATACACTTGGGGGCTCCTGCAGTTTTAGAGCTGGAGGAGGACTTACTTGTTCAGGATTTTGGCTCTCTTAGCACTGGAAAAATTCTCCAGTTGCAAGGACTCCTGAGTGAGGAAAGCCACAGCCAGGTGAAAGTAGTTGTTCCATAGCTGAAAACCAAGAGAAGAGATGCACAGTTGTTGTACAGCTTAATAGATGATTCAAAAAGGCTCCGGGGTATTTATCATGCTTGACATACTTCTGAAAATCTTTTGTAAACCTAAAGAACTGCTAACCAGTCCTTACAGTATGGTTGAGGGGTAAGGATAGGACTCCATGGTACATGTATGCAAATCCTGGCTATGTGGTCCACAAGGACAATTAATCTAAGCCCTCCCAGTGCCTCAGTTTCCTTACCTTAATGAGAACACAAGAATTTCAATAGCACCTTAGAGGCTTTCAGGAAGGATCAAAGAGACACATATCCATAAGCAGAGGTATGCACAGGTGTAGTGTACCATATGGGCGATGTGTGGTAAGACAGAATGCCATTTAAAAGAAATTGGTGTAAGCTTTCTCATTCACTAACAAGGGATGATAAGCAAATGAGACAGCTGCAAAAAGTTACATAAAAGTAAGGTGATGACATTAGTGGATCTGTATTTATTTACCTGTGAGGAACATGAAAATTTCAGAGCATTCACAAGACACGGGTGTGTTTGGCTCCATTTATCCAACCCCAGTTAGGAATTGGCACTTTCTACTACAACGCGAAAATAACTTTAATCCTTCCGGAACCATCTAGGAGGTGACATAGTCTCATCCCACACAGCAGACTGAGCTGTGCCCTGAACTATAGATGACAGGTGGAGCTGGCCAGGTTCCCCAACGTCACAGAGCATCTTCCATCACTGCACAGAAAGGTTCTTTCTCTTTTGGTCTTTTTCGTAAATGGGTGACTCCAGTTCAGAAAATGCAAGTGGTTCTTAGGCTTTTGGCTTTGGGACTGACACTTTTCACCTATGTCTTCATCACCAATGCATGGACAGTCACTGGCCAGTGTCAGGTGCATTTTGAAAATCATAATGTCACAAATAGAGTGTGAGCCATGCCTTCATGGTGCCAGAATGAGTTTTAATTTATGCATGCTGACTGTAAGCACAACGCCAGCAACAACACAAGAGTGTCACTCACTCCTCAGTCCTTCTTTTCATGTATAGGACCAGAGCACTTGTGGTGTGACCTTGACTCTTGCCAAGCCCTCCTCAAACAATGAGAAACAACACAGTATTCTAACAACAGTATGAGGTCTCCCCAGGACTTATGGATAAGTGTGGTAGAATTCAGTTAAACATAAGTGACATGTCTTTAAAAAAAAAAAAACCAATTACTTGAGTTGAACCTTGTTATGAAAGAGAAAACACACAAAACTGGCCACGCTAGTTTTGTAGTACAAAATTAACAGAAATACTGACTCTGCTCGCCAGCCCAAAACTGCAGCCTAGGCCCCTGCAGTGGGAACACAGCGAAGGGAACAGACACACAGGTATTCTCGCAATGAGGCTAATGATGGTGCTTCAAAATGCCGGGAATAAAGAACCTATAGTTACAATTTGTAGGAAAAAGTATCTTCTCACAGAACAACCCTACCCAGGAAACAAATATCCTATGAGTACCCAGGTGATTCTTTTTTATTTCCAAACTTCAGTAAAATATTCTAAATAATAATAATGACAAATAAAAACATTATTAGCAGGTATTCTACCAGAGTGCAATGAAGAGAGAGCCGTAGCTCCCAGGTGCACAAGGCATACAAATCAAGCCAGGCAAAATCAATACTTATGGAGATACCACACACATGCACACACCTGTGTGCACACGCACACACATAGACTTTACACGCGCTGACAATGCATTTGTGAAAGTGATGATCCACCTGATGATGTTTTTGGGTCGGGGCACATGACAAGTAGCACAAAGCCAGTGGAGTTATCAGGGGAGAGCAGTTCTACGAGCAAGCTGAGCTCAGTGAAGCAAGCCAACTTCTCCACTGACCCTTCCTCTCCGCGCCTTAGGACTGAGACAAGTGTGGCAGCTCCAGACACTGGGTCAAGTAGCCTCCCTGCTTGGAGAGTCCCTCCCTTGTCACTCTGAATCAGTCGTTTCTCTCTGAAATAGCTCCATCTCCTAACTTGCTGAATTGAGCAAATGCCCAGTAGGCATAATGTTCACTCCTTGGTTTCAACAACACATACTGGAAATTCCATTTCCACACCTCCGAGGGGAGGCCAATTAAGTTTGAAGATTACAAATAAACCACTGGCGCTCACTGGCCATTTGTTTTCATCATGACTCCTCTACAAAGGATGTGTGTGCCTCTTGTCTTACCTGTAGCTCAAAATTGGCCTGATCCAAAAATTTCTTGTTGAGCATATCTGCATACTGATTAATTGCTCTCAGGAAGACTCTGAAAGATAAAGAGAAAATAACATAATTACACATTAGGCTCTGGCATCTTTGTGAGCTTAGCATTTCAATGAGCTACAACCTTAGATTGTCTGGGGTTTTTAGATCCAGCGAAGTCTCCTGTTCTGTGTGAAATTAGGAGGTTTTGCTTATGAGAAATTCATAGAATTAGATACCCATATTCTCCAAATTAATCACGGAAATCAACACAAGCAAAATGAAGAAAACAGACCAAAATAATAGCTCCTGAAAGTAACATATGAATAGTGTCATTAAAAAAAGAAAAGAAAAGCTCATTAAAAAAGAGAAAGAAAATGTACAAGTACAATTCTGCCCTAAAGTTGAAATGTCTTAATGTTGGATGATTGAATTATCTTTGTTTAGCTGTTAAATTTACAAATCTGAAAACAATTGTAACACACAAGGTTGCAGGCTTGGGATGTTTTGGTTTAGTATTACCATGTTTAGAATTATCACTTTATATTATTTGACCCATGCTCCACTTGTTAATTTTGATCACACTGTACTTGTTAAAAGAAAATTAAAAAGTTTTAGCTGATAGGAAAGTGGTCTGACCACAATTTTAGCAGTGGTTTTAATTATTTTATTCATTGGCATTATACAATTTTAATAACCTTCCTCAATACCTTGACATTACTTTTCCATGAGAAAATATGCAATTTGGGCCGTCTCAAAATGGCTCCAGAGTACTGCCTTAAGCTTGTTCACTTAGATTTGTTTTATAACTTTTGAAAGTGTCGACAGTAATAAAGTGCAGTCCAGCCCCTTCACTGTACATAGGCCTCTCCTTTGCACAAGGCAGGCATTCAAGAGGAATTAGCATTAGGCCACAGATAATAAACTTAATTACACTTCCCTACTTAGACAACAGGAAGCAGCCTGGAGTACAAGGATAATCTAGGTTACTTAGTGGGAACTTCTGCTATCTGACAAGAGGATCTCTTTAGCTAAGCAGAGAAGTTGGCTGTGTCCTGTCTTCCTCGAGCTGCTAAAGGACAGTGACTCTAAAAGAAGGAAGGCAGGGATTTGCTCCCTGGGCTCTAAAGAGGACTTTATCAGCACTGGCCTCAGGCACCTACCAACAACACCTACTGGCACTGCGGTTTCTCTCACGCTTCTCCTGCACACCACCCTCAGAAAAAGGACCTACAGACTTTATCAGGAAGTCCATCAGCGGGAGGTAGGAGCCACCCAGGGGGTGGGGGTGGGGGTGGGGGGGGGCACAGAGCCCAAGCTGCAACTTGCCATCTCAGTTACAGAAGTTGCAGCGCTCTTTCCTGCAGACCTTACAATATAACCATAAGGAAGGAATTAGTGTTTTCAAAAAAGTCACTCCTAATGGAAGGCCATGGAGGTCACTGTTTTATCCATGAACCAGCAGCCAAGACTGGGGGCAGCAGCAGCCATCAGCCACTGGACTGCTAGGTTTTGCAAATATAGGCCACTTTGTCATTGACTTAGATAGATAGAAAAAGAAAGAAAGAAAGAAAGACAGACAGACAGACAGTCGGCACTTCAACACAATTTTACGACACGAGATGGAACTCAGGACATGCCATATGTTCTACCAGGGCACGTTGAACCTTTTGAAGTAAAGGACGCAAGGTCAAAGAGCAGGCGGTCTCCTTTCCTCCCCTGGCAACTATGTGCAGAGTGGCCCCTGGAGTGTGCACTGCGCTTCCTGCCCTACCTGCCAGGGGAGCACAGCAACTTCCCGTTCGTGCAGAGTGGGCGCTCACAAAACTCAAGGCACCGAGCTTATGGCCTGAACAATTTTTAATTTCTTTTTCCTCACGCTTTAGAACTTGGCTGTTTACAAGAGTACCCTAGGGTCCTTCTGAGCTCTAAGAAGACAGTTTCTAGCCTTCTATGACAATAATGACAACTTTACTAGAATATGTGTTATTATTACAGAGTAATTATTTCGCCTCAAGATAGCACCCAAACAGTTGCAATATGCTACTTCTAATTAAGCTCTGGAGCAATTTCAGCTAGTTAAATAAAGATATTTCTCAAAATGACTTCTTCAAAAACATGTCATCCTGAAATAATATGAGGGCTGAACAAAAACTTTTTAATGAACTGTCAACTGAGAAAGAGCAGTGCTGAGAGATAGATTCCATAATTTAGATTCTCTATACATTTTTTAAAAAGCCAGGACAAAAAACAAATAACACAGAATGAAAGTTGCATGTGGAAAACTAAAGGGAAGATCAAATAAAAACCATAATCAATGCAGTAAACAAAGATCAGATGAAGCTCGGGCTCGACGCATTAGAGTGGCATCACTTGCATAAAACCATCCAGGCAACACATAAATAATATCCTACCGTTTACACTCGATGGGATTAAAAACCTTGCTATTCCCCCCAGTCCACTTGAAGATAAATCAATTAGCTAACTAGGCAAAAAGAAACATAAATAGAGACTAACTTTTAGATAAGAATATCTATTATCTGGTATAATTCATAAGTTATTTCTAATAAGTGTCAAACTGGAGAACATAAACACAAAAAAATCATATTAGAAGCGTCTGTATAACAATTTCCTTTCAGGAGCAGAGGATACAAAAAGGACCAGAAGCCAAGTCATACAATTGGAGGGAAGACAGGACATCACACTAGACCTAAATTAAGAGCTCCTGCTGAGGTCCACACAGCAAGACTGCAATCAGTTTTCACGCAGGCAATTGGAAGGATGGTGGGGTACGAATGGGCTTCCCTCTGCATTCTGGATAGCTGTATCTGATCTGGGCACTGGTGGAGTTGACTGACAGTTAGGAAAGCCCTCCAGACTTCCTACAAATCGTAGGGATCTCCAAGGTGGTGGTCATGTTGTTTTTCAAGTGCCCTCAATGCCCACTCAGCACCTGGCAGAAAGGTACACGTTTACTAGGTAACTGTGACCGGAACAAATGAAAGATGAGTGGATGTGTGGGTGGGTGGGTAGGTGGGTGGGTGAATGTTTGGATGGATGGATAGATGGATGGATGGATGGATGGATGGATGGATGGATGGATGGATCTGCCTGTAGATCGGACTGGAGGGCACAGGGATATCAGAGTACTTAGAAGCCTCTTGCTCTCCTGGAGTCTCTGCAGTTTGTAGAGATTTTCTATGGTGGGTTCAGCTCTTTTTAGATTCTTGATATCCAAATTTTCCAGGCTTTTGTATCCGTGGCTGGGCATTGCTCCTTCTCCCTCCTGACCTCTAGAGCTCATTCCTTCATTCTCTCTCTCTTTTCAAACGCTTGTTCCTTCAAGGCAAGAATCTTTTAAATATGAGTGCCCTAGTGCATCTAAAAGGATTCCTTGCCACTGAGCATATTCTGAAATTCCCTGTGCCAAGGAACCTTTAGTTTATAGTTGTCACAGATCTAAGGCAGGGTGTGTGTCCAAGACTTCCCACCAGCAGAACAAACCAAAAATAAACACTGTGCGCTTGCTCCCTCAGGGTGGTGGGGCGCTCCCTATGGCAATCCGTGTTTGCATTTTCCCACTCCATAGGTAGTAGGTAAGCATCAGGATGGGATGCAGGGCATTAGACAGGGGTCTTCAGAAGGATGCTCAGAGGGAACAGAGAGCAGCACAAAGGGAACAGGATAGGCAGATGCTGTTTTACCCTTCTAGAAAAATCAGACTCCAGGGGAAGATAGCAATCACTCCGTGAGCCAAAAGAGTTGCATCTCATCTTGAACCAGAATTAGGCTAACTTCTAAAAACTAAAGCTGAGCATGGGAGAATTAAATGATTTCATGGATGCTGTCCCAAATGGTCACAATTATTCGAAAGGTTAAGCCTGTATTTGATACAGTTCTTTGCAATCATTTTTAATCTATGGAAGGACTTGTTTACAACCTAAAACTTCACAAGATAAAACCATACACAGGTAATACAGAGAGAATCAGAAAGAAATAAATGCTATCATAAAGGTGTACAAAATGCCATCAGACTGAGAGACTTGCAAGTTTTATTGTTCTCTCTCTCTCTCTCTCTCTCTCTCTCTCTCTCTCTCTCACTGCTTTTGTATAGGGCTGGGGTTTGAACCCAGGACCTCATACACGGTGTTCTATCATGTACTTAGATCACCATTCAGTTTTATTTCTAATAACCCAATGGCAAGAAGTGCATTTCCTTGTTTTGGAGAACCCATTCCTGTGTCCAAGAAGTACAAACAGAATGGTGATCAAACTTATTAAACATAAGCCTTTTTTTTTTTTTTGAAAAAGTAGAGCCAATGGGATATGGAGACAGGTCATTGTAAGGTCATATAATTAAACAAAAGAACAGATCAACCCAGGCACTTTTCCTAACCTTCCATCTCTTCTATCCTGGACATTTGACCAGGTGAGCTCTCAGTGAGCTAGCAGCAGCAACAATAAATGGTTAACTCTTGTCAGGGCCATAGGACTTTAATCGTAGTTGACATATTTCCATAAAATCATAATCTGGCTTCATCTGTCTGTCAATCCATCATAATCCTGGAAACATTTAGTTACACGACCTTCAGAAAATTGCTCAACACCAAAGAAATTATAAGAATGTGAGGTGATATAGGTTAATTAGCTTAATCTAATCATTCCACACACTACACATGTATCATATCATGACTGTATTGCATATATACATATATATAATAATTTTCCAATTTAAAATACATTAAAAGTGAAAATGAACCAGAACAGACACTAAGTTCCCGAGATTCTCATACTTTCCAAGGACAGAGGAAAGCACTACACATTGGTCCCTCTATGATCCCAAGAACTTTGAGTCTCTGGGTTTGGTTCTGTTTTTACTTTTGAGACTGAGTGAGAGCTATCATTGCATGATAAAAAGTCACTGAATA
>PVKN010005458.1:0-30717 GCA_004027915.1 Capromys pilorides | reverse complement strand
GGTGATTGAACTCAGGACCCTGTGCTTGCCAGGCAAGTGCTTATTCTACTGAGCTATCTCCCTGGCCTCAACATTTTTAAACTTTTAATGTGAACAAATATAAAAAAAAAATTTAACCATTTGTACTTTTTGTGTCTTGTATCTTTCTTTTTCCTGTGATTATAAAGATATTCTTCTATATTGTCTAATAAGAGTTTCAAAGGCTTCATCTTTGTATTTAATTCTGGAGTACATTTTTGTGCATGGTGTAAGAGAGGGATCCAACTTACTTTTTTCTAGCCCAGGTTACTAATGAGCCTTCCTGTCCTCAACTGCAGAGCCACTTGTTGACTTAGGAGAGAATGATGCATCTGGAAAACATGATGAAATGTCTCCTATTCCTCTCTTCACAAGTGAATTTTACATCTCAGTTTATCTCCATTTTGCATGTCTCCAGAGCTTGGAGCACAAGAGGCTGTCAGTGGGGCTTTGGTATTTTACTCCCGTTCATTCCTCAGCTTTACTGCTACCCACATGAGCCCAAGATGCTATAGCGTGGATTGGACTGGGAGGCAGCAAAATATATCTGTGAATTTAACATTTCTCCTGCTTCTGTGTCCACAGATTCTCCAACTTTGTATTGGGAACCACGACCTATTTATGAGGAGAAGGAAAGCTGATTCTTTGGAAGTTCAGCAGATGAAAACTCAGGCCAGGGAGGAGAAGGCTAGAAAGCAAGTAAGCAACACCTTGTTTTAACTGCTGATATCCCTGCTTGTTACTTGTGGCCTAGGAAGGAAGAGGGGGCTGTGGGCCAGTAGAAGTCTTTTTGCCATGACCATCTCATTCTTATTTTATTCTGTTGGATCTTTCCTAGCTGATATCCAGCTGGTGGGATGTTAGCTGCAAAAATGAGCAATAAATTCTAATAGCATACCTAAAAGAAACATTTCCAGTCCTTTGTACACTTACATAAAGTTAAATGTGATTAGCCCAGGTTTGGGATGTGCTACCCAAGTGTGCTTTCATCTCTCCATACACTTAGCTATCTTCCTTTTTGCATGCTTCCTTTACCCTGCCTTCTCCTTTTCTAATTAGACGGTGATGGAATAGATGGCGGCATTTCAGTGCTCACTGCTGGAATGCTAATTAGACTCAGGCCACACTCCTCACTGCGGGTCAGGCTGGGCACACACCACCTACTGTCAGACGTGTCGGGAGCTCCCATCAGCAAACTGTAAAGCTACATCATTGTTTTCTGCTTATAGACTTACTTTACTCCCAAAATTCACACACCTAATATGGACCTCACTGCTGAGAATATCAATTGTGTTTTGAGGTGAACTGCTAGATAGAGTAGCAGCAGCCACGGTCGGCTGCCATCAAGACTTGCAAGCTCAAAGATGTAATAATTAGTTTGTGCACTGCTGTCTGGTTTGGATACCCAGAGAGGCTGACCTCCAGCCCTGGGATTTAGAATGAAATGCCCAGTTTGATTCAGTCAGCCATCAGCTCTCCATCTTTATGCTTTCTGGGACAGTGGACCATTGATACATTTTTGGAGTGTTTGGGGATGATGAGATTGGCTTTATTGGGAACAAAAATGCTAGTGAGCTAGAGTGGGGTCATAGTGGCAACTTCAAGAAGAGCTCCCTTTGACGTCTTTCTCAGTAGAGCAAAGCTTAGATCTAAGAGATCTGAAATTGTCCCATAGCATGTAGGCCTCTAGGGCTTGGCAAGAATAGCTGAATGCCCCCTAGCTGCCTATAGGGCAAATGACACATCCATGGTATGTGAGCAACTAGAGGTCAGGGCCTTCATGGCCCACTAGCACAGTGACCTTGGAGCTACACCTGCCAGTTAAGTATGAGATTCAGTTTTCTCATCCATCAAGTGGCACTAATGCCACCTCTTTGTCTCAGGTAAAAGACCTATAATGCCTGAAGCCTGGGTCATTCTTGTTGTAAGCGATAAACTGCTTTGCAGATAAAAAACTATTATTGGGATGAGATCTCAGAAAGTATATGGGAACTGAAGAGGGCTGCCTAGGGCTTTTTTCAGGAGGTGAATAATAGAGATAGAAATAATGTAATGGAAATTAGGAAACGAATTATCCCAGCTTTTCATTGACCTGCAAGAGGAAAAGCAGAAATTTTGTAGTATTTTATTGCTTGTCTGTGCAGTATTCTTTAATGTTCTGGTGCTGTTCTTTTTTTTTGTTTTGGCTTCATATTTAGAAAAAGCAGCAGTCTTAGAAATCTACTAGAGTTTGGGAGAAGATTAAAACAAAGAAATAATTAAGTGTGCTTTCATTACTCAAGGCAGAAAATATGCAGTGGTCACTTGTGGCCTCTGCTTTCTGAACTCAGTACCCTGGGATCACAGGGAATAGTGCTATCCTAAGCGTGTTCCCCTTATTAAGCCCGGCAGGTGGCCCAGTTAACACAGTGATCCAGAAGGCAAGGGAGACAGCAGGGACATGGCGGCATGGCTTTGTGCTGTTGCCTTAAGGATGGGGGCTGTGTTCCCTGCCTGGCTCTGGAGTTGCCTCTGCGTGGGGCCCTGTGAGGCTGTGCTAGGGCTGCTGCAGCTCTCCTCCGCCCCCTGTGAAAACCTGTGTGGGAGCCATTGATGCATCACACGTGGTTCCATCTTTTCCGTTGGGTAGAAGCAAGTGGAGCTGTTGGGGGTGAGATCAGAGATGTGTGAAGGGTCTGTGTGGATTAGAAGTGATGAGGCAGCTCATCTGACCAGATGAGAGAGCTGCCTGTGTGCTGCATCTCAGGGAGGAGAAACCTGTGTTATGATCTGCTAGCCACAGGGCAAAGCTGCGTGAGGTTTCCCAACCAAAAGGGGCATCACAAGGTCACTGTTGCCATACACCTCATGTAGGAATGTTCCTTTCTGTCCAAGTGGATGCTGAACTTGGTGTTTCGTTCTTCATTCATTTATTTACTACTTGAATTTTTCCCAAGGAGCACAGCTTCCCATTCTGAGGCTGGGTTAGAAGGACGGGGTGGGGGTCAGGGGCAACAAGAATGACCCAGGCTGCCAAAAGTAAAGGGAAGAGAAAGGCCTCCTAAGAAGAGGCTCAGCAGACTGTGTTGGGGGGGGGGGGATCCTTAGGAGCACTGTGAGTCAGTGCCTGTTTCTGTTCACCCACAGATGGAACGGCAGCGCCTCGCTCGAGAGAAGCAGATGCGGGAGGAGGCTGAGCGCACGCGAGATGAATTGGAGAGGAGGCTGCTGCAGATGAAAGAAGAGGCGACAATGGCCAACGAAGCACTGGTGATTTCTGTGGAGCCAGGGTCCCAGAATGTTACGTGGGGACTTCTGTGAATGAGAAGCATTTGCTTAGATATGCTTTATTTCAGTTGGAGGCTAAGGCAGGTAGATCATGAATAGAAGGCCAGCCTGGGCAGCTTCGTGAGACCCTGTTTCAAATAAAAAAGCAGTTGGTAGTGTAGCTCAGTGGTGGAGCACCCCTGCTTCAATCCCCAGTACCATATACAAAACTGTCAGTGCTGGAGCAAGGGATGTAACTCACTGATAGAGTGCTTGCCTTCTATGTATGAGGCCCCAGGTTTGATCCCCAGCACCACAAAACTCCATGTTCACAAAAGCAGATTTAGGCTGCGTGCATGTATGGCAGAACTCCACTTGAACCTTGGGGTTGCCTTTAAAACTGCTTCTCAGGCCAGGCATGGTGGCGCATGCCTATAATCCCAGCACTTGGGAGACTGAGACAGGAGGATTGGTGCGAGTTTGAAACCAGCCTGGACTAGAAAAGTGAGCTCAAGGCCAGCCTGAACTGCATAGTGAGACCCTATCTCAAAAAGACACACAAAAAAAACCCCTACTTCTCAGCATCAAGACGGATGATACCTGGGGCTGGTCATCTGGGGCTTTCCTGTGCATTGAAGGTTGGTTTGCAGTGTCCCTGGCCTCTGGCTGCTAGATGCCAGTAGCATCACCCCACCATCTGTGACATTCAGAATGTTGTCAGCCATTGCCACAGGTCTCCAGGGGTGGCAAACCCTCCTCTGGTTTTGAACCATTGATTTAAAGAGAAGGCAGAGTTATGTTGTTTTTCTGCCTCATAAAACTTAAGCTTTAGCTAAAGTGAGTAACCAAAGAGTGCTCTTTCATAGTCCCTATGGGTAGAGCCTCAAGGATCCTTATGAATAGTAGGGGGATGTGGCTTATCACTATAGTTTCCTCACCAACCTCTGTTGCCAGAGGTTCCCTGAAATGGTATTTAGTGACAAGGCCAAAGAGTCTGAGGCCACTGCTTGCTGACCTGCTTGTCTGTGTCCAGATGTGGGTGGCAGATGGACACCAATAAAATATGCTTCCCTCCAGATGCGGTCAGAGGAGACGGCCGACCTGTTGGCGGAAAAGGCCCAGATTACCGAGGAGGAGGCCAAGCTCCTGGCGCAGAAGGCCGCAGAGGCGGAGCAGGAGATGCAGCGCATTAAGGCTACAGCCATTCGGACAGAGGAGGAAAAGCGCCTCATGGAGCAGAAGGTGTTGGAAGCTGAGGTGCTGGCACTGAAGATGGCTGAGGAGTCAGAGAGAAGGTGAGGGAGTGCTTTGGGCATGGGAAGCCTACCCTGTCCTGATGGAAACAGCCATCCTCAAGCTGTTTCCCATCATCTGGGTGGAAAGACTCTTTCCCTTCCAGGCCCTTGTGACTAGAACTGTTGGAAGAACAGAGTGCAGTTCTCTGGCTTCTGTGCTAAGACCCCATCCCTCCCATAGCCAAATTCACAGCAAAGCTATTAAGTGTGTCCACAGATTGCTTTTAGCTAGGGAGATAGCTGAAGAAATCTTTTGCATTGAAAAAAGAATGCAGTGCTTTTCCCTTTTTATTTAGAGGGGATGTGAGAAAACAGCAATTATTTATGTACAAGGAAAACTAGGTGCCCGTAACCTTCTTGGCAGAAGAGGGAAGAGAGCTGCAGTCCTCTTTGTGACCAGGATACCCTCGCTCATGACCATGTTGAAGTACAGAACTGTTGTCTGTACTTTTTAGACTATTCTAGGCTCTGGATTGTTCTGGTCCTGCAGTCTTCAGATAAACACTGGCACATTCCCCACAGCATCTGGCTCTATTGATTTATAACACTTGAATTTGGCTTGTAGCAACTAAGGTGATTCACTATAGTTTCTTCACAATTCTGTGCTTGTCGTTCTGAGAATATGGTTTCCTTGATGCCTGTCTTGTCCAGGCCCCTTTCTCTGTGTGGGTCATGTCCTCTGTGAGGGATGGATGTCAGGCCAGGTGCCTGTGTGCTAGACCTTATATGCTACTCCCAGTCCGTGTCCTCTAGGGCAATGGTCTGATTTGTCCTGAATGATCAGATTTGTCTTTGCCCAAGGAAAGTGGGCTCTTGGTCTGAGGGTGTTTTGCTTGGGAGTTGTAAAGAAACAGTACCTTTTATGTTCTGGTCTTTGTGATCCAGTGTAAGAATGTTGACCACCAGCACTTGCCTTTGCCCAACTCACTTTTATCTAGAAACAAACAGGAGAGCATTATTTCCCCACCACCACTGTCACCTATTGCAGAGACTTTGTGTTTTTTGAACAGCAACTTGGCATGTTGCTCAGGCTAGTCCCAAATTTTTGGGGTCAGATGATCCTCAGCCTCCTGAGAAGCTGGGACTACAGGTGTGTACCACTGTGCACTGAAGCTTCCACAGTTCCTTGTTTGGCTTTGCTCCACCAATTTCCCTTGCCTTCCAGTCTAGATTTACCAATTGAAATAAAATAATGCCTAGGAATATTGCTCTTGCTTTGGCAGTTTTGCCTTTCCTATAAATTGCCCTGCTCCCGCTATCCTTGTCTGACTTGTCAGAAGGCATCCTTGAGGTAAACCCAGTTCCCTCCTCTCTTGAGATGAAGTGGGAAGTGGGGATTGCCTCTCTTTACCCATCTTCTATGAAACTGAGAGCTCCTTTTTTTGCAGGGCCAAGGAGGCAGACCAACTGAAGCAGGACCTGCAGGAAGCCCGTGAAGCAGAGCGAAGAGCCAAGCAGAAACTCCTAGAAATTGCCACCAAGCCCACATACCCGGTGAGCCTGGGAAGGGGCTGCCAACCTGCTGCTACTTTAGACCTGGTAACTTTCTATTGCTCCCAGCCCTTAGAGCAAGGCCTTTTCTAGTTCCTGAATATTTTCCTTATTTAAGTAGTACAATCTTAAATTATCCTCAAAAGAATTCGCTCTTTAGTTTCCTAGTGCTTAGGTGAATATAATCTTCTACTATCAGTAGAAGTAGTATCAGATACTTCTACTATCTACCATAATTATAGTTCTGGGAAGGGATTGACTCTACCTCAAAGTGAGTTATTGCTATAGAAGAACCAGATTTCAACCTCAGTTTTGGGACACGGAGACAGAGTTATGGTAAATGGGATTTCAGAATAAACAGAAACTGCTTCCTTTCCATTCCACTCTGCAAATGTTTGGTCCACTTAATACCACACAGTTGAAAATTTATACCCAGGCAGGTATGCACAGGTGCCTAGAACACAGCCCAGCCTGGTGGCTAGGAAAGGCTAAGTTGCCTCTTGAAGGGGAAGCAGGGATTGGCAAGGCAGGGAAGAGATGACAGGATGTTCTAGGCAAAGGCACAGATGCACCCTACAGCACAGACACGTGGCTGTTCATACACAACGCACAGACAGACACTGCGCATTCACATGCGGCCCAGGCACACACACACTGCACTTCCATGCATGTGGCATATTCACACGAAACACAGGAGGGATAAGCTACCCAGGGTGTGAGCTGGAGAAATACCAGGTTTGCTATGCTGTGTATGGTGGTTATCACTTACTGGAAAACAGCACCCCAAGTCAAATGTGTGGCTTCCAACAACCATTTATTAGTACCTCTCAGCATGGTAACTTGGTTGGGCTGATGTCCTCACTTGGAGTCTCTCAGGTAGTCACAGACAGGTGAGAACTGGGAATGCAATCATCTGGGCTCAGCTGGATTCAATGCCTGAGACATGCCTATACATTTAAAACTTACACTGGGGAGGCCAGGCATAGTGGTGCATGCCTGTAATCCCAGCACTTGGGAGGCTGAGGCAGGAGGATCAGTGTGAGTTTGAGACCAGCCTGGGCTACAGAAGTGAGCTCAAGGCCAACCTGAACTACATAGTGAGACCCTGTCTCAAAAAGACAACAACTTACGCTGGGGGCCAGTGAGATAGCTCAGTGGCTTGCTTAGGCAAGCATAGGGACCAGGATTTGATCTCCGGTACCATATGCTGTGCCAGCCCCGCACCCCAGGCGGACTGAGCCAGCCACTGAGTCTAGGCATAGTGGTGCATGCCTATAATCCCAGCACTGGAGAGGCTAAAAACAGGAGGATCACTAGTCAGACCTTGTACCAAATACATAAATAAACAGATAAAACTTACACTGAAACAAACTATTTATTTTGTATTTAGGATAGAGTCTACAGGGTCTACAGGGTCTCACTATGTAGATCGGACTCATAGTGATTCTCCTATTTTCAGCCTCCCAAGAGCCAGGGTTACAGCCACGTACCACTACTCCCAGTCTCAGTTGCCTGTCTCAACACACCCTGAGGGTGGGCCAGCACAGCACACCACACCAGGGATCAAACCCCGGCTGTTGAGGAGCAAACTTTATGCACTGCTCTAACTTTGGTCTTCTTAGCATATACTTAAGGAGATCATCCTACCATTTTAGTCACATTTGGTCTTATGACTAGATTGTGATGCATCTAACCAGTCCCTTACAGATGAATACTTAGCCTGCTTTCTTTTTTTCCTACAGTTTTGAACAAAACCACACTGAACATCCCTGAATGCAAATCCTTGCATATACATTGTGTCTATATTGGTAGAGGAGATTGTCATAAATAGAACTGTGGGGTCAGAAGCTCTATTTTGATTCCCTTGTTATACCAGTTTCTGCTCGCACCAGTCAATACTCATCCTTTCTGGAATTTTTTATGAAGTGTAACATACATATAGAGAAGTGCCAAGATTATAACTGTACAGCTTGCTGTATTTTCACAGACAAAACATACCCACCAACTCAGCCCTTGATCAGGAAAAAAAAAAAAATTTGTAGGACCCCAGAATCCTCTATTCAGCCCCATTCTGACAGCCTCTAGACACCTGCTTTCATTGGCTCATATGAAAGTTCTGAGGTTCCACCCATTCCCAGACCTCACCTTGAAACTCAATAAAGGATCCACGGATCAGAATGCTTGGAGACAGCAGAAAGAGAGAGCCGAAAGAGCTTTTGCTGGGAGCTGGGGAGATAGCTCCATGAAACAAGTGCCTGCTTGGCAAGTATAAGGTCATGAGTTCAAACCCCAGTCCCACAAAAAAAAAGAGCCTTTACTGTATGGAGTTGTGGAAAAGATCCACTACAGAGCTATGAACAGTTTTAGAGGCCAGTGAAAGAAAGAGTGGCCTTCTACCCATGAGGGATCTGAAAAAAGTTTGTTGACAGATCGAAGGGTTTGAGAAGGGTCTTGCAAGAGGGGTGGAGCTTAAGAGATGGGAAAGCACCACAGCTCAAGAATACTAAATAGCACTTATGCCTCAGTAGGGCAATTAATGGAAGAAACTGGCGAGGTAGATTAGTGCCACACTTTAGATGACCTCTTGTTCTGGGATGAGAAAGTCCCAGAAAAAATCTAGTGACGTCATGCTGTGCTTCATTCTTATTACTTCATGCTGGGCCCTCTCTTCCGAATTCTAGCCCCTGACCTTGCTGGTCCAGAACCAGGCCCCTACCCAGCTGCCCGCACAGGGGCTGTGGATGGCCAGCACTCTGGCTGCAGCTTCTCACCTAGCACCCTTCTTCTGGCACATTCTCTGATTATAGCAGAATCAGCATCTCTGCTAGGGTGTTCTTTCTAGCCTACTTGGCCTCTTTGCTCCCTGGCTCCAGTATTTGCCTGTTTTAAATTTAAGTACCTCTGTTTCCTGGGCAAGACCTTCAAAGGCCTAGAGCCAGAAACCCTATGTTCTTGTCCCCATCCCCAGGTCCTAGTGCAGGAAATGGGAGTTTGCTAAATGAAAAAGTGAGTAGGGGTTTGTGTTTGATTTGACTGAGTATTAGAAAGGTTAAATTTGTAGGAAAACAAGTAAATTGACTGGATTTTGGTTCAATCATAGCTACCACAGACTGGGAATCTGTATGTTAGGGTTTTTAAGCTTTTGTCTCTTTTGATTTCTACTAATTAATAAATATTACACTGACATCAAACATAAGTTTTATTGTTTCCTTTTTGAGGGCTATTTATCTGAGAAACATTGGATGTGGAAGGCATGTTCTTATAACACTAAAATCTCCTAATTCTGAGCTTTCTGACTGATAGCCCGTGAACCCAGTCCCAGCACCGATGCCTCCCGACATATCAAGCTTCAGCCTCACTGGGGACAGCCTGTCTTTTGACTTCAAGGATACAGACATGAAGCGGCTTTCCATGGAAATAGAGAAGGAAAAGTATGTAGTCCTCTCTGGCCTACTTGGGGCAGCTGGGAACATGAGTGAATGACTCTGATCCTGGGGGCACAGACGGTCACAACAGAGGCCTGTTGCTAACTCCTGCAAGGGTTCAGTCAGTTATCTCCCACTGAAGGACAAGGTTCCTAATTAGAAATTAAAGATGTTGCCTGGGGGGCTGGGGAGATAGCTCAGTAGACTTAAGCACTTGCCTGGCAAGCGCAAGGGCCTGAGTCCAATCCCCAGTTCAAAAAAAAAAAAAAAAAAAAAAGATATTTCCTGGCAAGCACAATTCCTAAGTTCAATTCCTGGTGCCAAAAAAGAAAAGAAAAAGCTGGGGAGATAGCTCTGTGGTGCAAGTTCCTGCCTGACAAGTGCAA
The DNA here is from genome assembly GCA_004027915.1 of Capromys pilorides. Classification (NCBI taxonomy): domain Eukaryota; kingdom Metazoa; phylum Chordata; class Mammalia; order Rodentia; family Capromyidae; genus Capromys; species Capromys pilorides. The sequence continues at coordinate 20,856 of PVKN010005458.1, read as the reverse complement.
GGTCGTGAGTTCACACCCCAGTCCTGCAAAAAAAAAAAAAGAAAGGCCAGGCATGGTGGCACACGCCTATAATCCCAGAACTTGGGAGGCTGAGGCAGGAGAATCGGTGCAAGTTTGAGACCAGCCTGGGCTAGAAAAGTGAGCTCAAGGCCAGCCTGAACTGCATGGAGAGACCTTGTCTCAAAAAGACAAAAAAAATTTAAAGAGGGCCAGAGGGGCCAGCAAGATGAAAGCGCCTGCTTAGGAAAGCTTAGGCAACTGCAGGGACCGCAGTTCGATCCCCAGCACCATGTGCTGCTGTGCCAGCCCCACCTCCAGGGTAGGCTAAACCAGCTATAATACGAAAAAAAAAAAAAAAAAAAAAAAAAGAGGGCCAAGGATGTAGCTCAGAAAGCAAGAAAAGAAGGAAGGGAAAGGAAAGGAAAGGTAACAGCTCAGCAGTGACTGTGCCAGGATAAAAAGTGACACTTAATTGGTGGCCTGGAGTTTATAGTGGCTCAGAACTCTGAAGAATGAAACTAGGTTGTCAGGGGCCTTCCAGGCAGTCACACTGTTGTTCTAGCTACTAAGCCACAGTTTCCTAGTGATGTTCCCTAAAAGCTAGGATCAGTGGTGCTTCCTGTGTCTAGGACAAAGGTGAAACAGAAAAAGCTAGGGCTTGAGGCTGAAGAAAGCTAGTGGCCAGGTGAGGTGTCCACCGTGTCAGACAGCCCTCAGCAGAGCCCCTGCTTGGCCTAGGTTGCTGTTAAGGTCAGGGGGAGTGTAACTGGAGATGGCGAGAGTCCTGCTGCAGAGGAAGGCTAATCAAGGGCCCCATCCCCAGAACCATAGGTAAATGGATTAATGGTGCCACACTTGGCAGAAAATAAGCACACCAGTACCACGGACTAAAGTTTCTGTGTTGGAGTGATTTAGCTTTTGTCTCATTTAATTCCTATGAACAAACATTACATCAAAGATAAGTTTTAGTGTTCCTTTTTTCCCCCCCAAGTATTATACTGGAGATTGAACTGACAGGCTTTATACTGAGCTACATCAGTCCCTTTTACTTCTATTTTGAGACAGTGTCTCCCTAAGGCACTAAGTTGTCCAGGTTGGGCCCAAACTTGGGATCCTTCTACCTCACCCTTCAGAGTCTTTGAATCAGGCAAGTCCAAGCACATACCTAGCTTTAATTTCTATTTTATAAATGAGAACACAGACTTAATTTAATGATCTCACTTAACATCACACCACTGACAAAGAGCACACCAGGGTGGTTTCCTCAGGATAACCTTCTAAGAAAGTGCCTCCATGGAGTCCAGCCTAGGCCACCACAAGACAGGCTGTTTCTCTTTAGGCTCCCATACTGAGGGCATGCATAAGAAGCTGGTGGCCTAGAGCTGCTGGTAGTAGTATCTGCTAAGTTCCTGTCATCTTTGTCCAGATATGTCTGTGGTTGTGATCATTGTGAGTCTACGTCCAATTCTCTGCCCTAATTTGTTGTAGTTTACATTTTCGTATTATTTTAGTATGTTCAGAGTACTATAACAAAATACCAGTGGCTAAGTGGCTTATAACAGATACTTATTTCTCATGGTTCTGGATTTTAGAAATCCAAGGTCAAAGCATTGTCAAACTCATTCTGGTGAGAGCCCTCATCCTGGTTCATAGATAGTGCAGTGCCTACCTGCATTATTATCGCATACTGAGGGGACTCTCTGGGATCTGTTTCCTAAGGACAAAGATCTCATCATGAGATCCTTGAGTCTTTATGATCTAATCATCTTCATTTCTGGATGCCTTCACATTGGTGATATGATTCCGGAGAGAGACAAACATTAGCTCATAGCGCTTACTTATTTCTCTTGTTCATGTCATCAGAGCCCATAGCCTAGCCATGATAATGCCTTCAGAAGCTTCCTTCATATTTGTGTTGGAAAACACATATTTGTGTTTTCTGGCCATGCCCCTTTTAGGCAGATACTTCACAGGTAGATTCTAGATTGTCACCATGATAGTTGTTGTTCGTGGGACCTTTTCTTCCTCATGTCAGCTGAGTGAACTTCTGTCATCTGTAGGAGTTGAGATTTGAGTACAAATGGGAGTGTGGACATGGCCTGTCAAAAGAAATCATCTGAATTATTGCTCCAAGGACAGTCAAGACAAGGACATTATTTTGGGTGCCAGAAGGCTTATTCCATGTACCATTTTGTACAGAACTAAAAGCTACCCGTGACAAGTGGTATTTGCTGAGTATACTGGGATTTTACAGAGGAATTTCCTATACTTTAGTCTTCTCCACAGTCCTGGGATCATTATCCTAATTTCACCAGTGAGAAAGAGATTCCCAAGCTCCCACAGGCAATAAGTGGCCCACTTGAGATGTGAACTCCTGGCCGCAGGCACTGGCTCTCACACTGAGCACATGTGGGTCACAGAGCATCTTGACCACGCCTCAGTGCTTGCCTGACCCTTGATGTGGTGTGCTCTTGCCTAGAGTGGAATACATGGAAAAGAGCAAGCATCTGCAGGAGCAGCTCAATGAGCTGAAGACAGAAATTGAGGCCTTGAAACTGAAAGAACGGGAGACAGCTTTGGACATTCTGCACAACGAGAACTCGGACAGGGGCGGCACCAGCAGCAAGCACAATACAATTAAAAAGGTACTCAGAGTGTCTTGGCTTTTGCTGATTAGGACATTCATTAATGAAATGTGAGGTTGGCATCTGGTTTTCTCAGGAGCCGAATCATTAGACTGTTGTCATTTTTTACATGTACTTAGTTGGGGAAATTTTTCAACTCCTGCCAGAAAGGAAATTTAATCTGCCAGTGACCATGAGCCCATTGGCTTGATAGAGGTGGAGCTTGTGTTAAAAGCTCTGATGAGATGAATCCCTGCTAGAGCACAGTTTTTGATCTATCATTGAACATTAAAGCAGTTCTGCATTTAAGCCAAAGGGAGTTATGCCTAGGGAACAGCCTTGCATAATGTGAAAGCATAATGAAGATGAGGCAGAGTCCCCTCCAGTCTTCTTGTGGTTGCTTTGCTTTTGTTTGTTTCTTCTTTCTTTTCCTTTTTTTTTTTTTTCTCCAGTAATGGGGTTTGAACTTAAGACCTCATACCTCCTAGACTACATCCCCAGTCTTTCTTTTTTATTTTTTTCTGTATTTAGGACAGAGTCTACAGAGTCTCACTATGTAAATCAGGCTCATAGTGATTCTCCTGTTTTCAGCCTCCCGAAGCGCTGGGATTACACATCCAGTCTCAATCGCAGCCCACTCAGCATGCCCTGTGGGTGGGGCTGACACAGCAAGCCTGGGAACTGAACCCTGGCCACTGTGCTCTGCCTAAGCAGACACTTTAGTTTGCTGAGCTATCAGGCCAGCCCCCCACTCTTTTTTGTGACAAGGTCTCACTATCTAGCCGCACGGGCTATGAGTTCTCCATGTAGCCCAGGCTGGGCTTGAGCTCACGATCCTCTTGCTTCAGTTTCCTGAGTACTAGAATTACAGGTGTGTGCCACCATGCATAGCTCCTTGCTATTTTTTCTTTTTTCTTTTTTTTTAATATTTATTTATTTATTTGCTTGTTGTGTTTGTTTGTTTCTTTCTTTATTTATTTATTTTGTGGCTGGCTCAGCCTGCCCTGGTGGTAGGGCTGGCGCAGCATGTGGTGCCGGGGATCGAACCGCAGTCCCTGCAGTTGCCTGAGCTTTCCTAAGCAGGTGCTTTAGACCACTGAACCATCTCGCCGGCCCCCATATTTTTTCAATTTCATTTTGAGAACGTTATCTAGGCTGGTCTGAAATTAGGATCCTCTTGTCTCAGTATCCTCCACCACCATCACCACCAGTAGCTGGATTCTAAGTGTGTGCCACTATACCCAGTTTCTTTTTGTGTTAAGTGGCACAGACTATACAATCTTGTTCTTGACTGAGAAGCCATATTTTAAATTTCAAGCTTTTTTCATACTTCAAAGGAAGTATCTAGGGGAGCCTTAATGTTTTTTAAAATTGGGTCATTTATGAGGTTCATGGTCTCCTACCTTTCCCTCCTGATATTTAAAGCTGTTGGCATTTCAGAGACTTAGCAGTTAAAGTTAAATTCCACATCCATTATTAGCCCAAAAGTATAAATATCTTATTTGGAGAAAGTGGAAAGGTCCTTTCTGGCCAACCAAGGCTCTGCTTTTAGCTGATAGCCAGGGATCAGTTTACGCCTGTAAAAGAGATGTTTCTTAGGGGCCGGAGAGATAGCTCAGTGGTATAAGCATCTGCCTGGCAAGTGCAAGGTCCTGAGTTTGATCCCTGGTACTACAAAAATATGTTACTTAGGGGCTGGGGAGATAGCTCCATGGCACAAGTGCAAGGTCCTGAGTTCAATCCCCAGTTTTGCAAAGGAAAAAGATGTTACTTATTTTTTATTTATTTATTTGCAGAACTGGGGATTGAACTCAGGCCCTTGCACTTCCTAGGCAAGCGCTTATTCTACTGAGCTATCTCCCCAGCCCCTATTTTTTTATTTTTAATTTATTTATTTTTTAAAAGATGTTACTTAGATTGACTTTTTTTTTTTTTTTTTTTTGGTGGGACTGGGGTTCAAACTCACGACCTTACGCTTGCCAGGCAGGTACTTGTGCCACAGAGCTATCTCCCTGGGCCCTACTTAGATTGAATATAGATAACTTTATATGGTTGTTTTTAGCCTTTACCTTAGTCTTTAAAAATGGTCTGCTAGTTTAAGGACCATCTCTTTTGAGTGCTAAGCTGTGACTAGAAACCCCAAGAAATGTGTGCCTCATTGCCCATTACTGATGGGTACAGTAGGGCACTCCCACTTTTTTCTCTTATCTCATTACAATTGGCAATGGATGGAGAATTCCTTTAATAGTGTAACCTTTTTTAGGAAAGGGTCTACAGGGTGTTCAGGGTCTCACTACTAGATTAGACTCATAGTGATCCACCTGTTTACAGCCTCCCAAGAGCTGAGATTATGGGTGGGCACCACCATGCCCAGTCTCAAATTGTCATCTCAGTGTGCCCTGGGGCCAGGGCCAGCACAGCAGGCACAAAGATTGAATCCTCAGCCCCTGCACCTGCTTGCAGGCACTTTAATATCCGCTGAGCTATTTGACCGGCCCAGTAGTGTAACTTACAATGAAAAGCATTTCCATATTCTGTGTTCTTCTTAACCTCTGGCTTCTATCATTTCCTGGATTTCCCTTCCAAAACAAAGTTACTAGGGGAGTTAAAGGGAGGCCTCTGTCATTAAACAGAAGGATGATTGGGCCAGTGAGCTGCTCAGCCTTTGAGGAAGATATTTCAAGCCTCCTACCCCCACCCCTTGTCATCTGGGCAGCAGGAGCAGCCTTCTCTTTGCTGCTGCTACTCTGGTGGTGAGTTGGGCCCTGAGCCACAGAAGCCTCTTGCTGAAAACTGGAGACATAATTTCAAGTCATAAAAGCAAACGAATCACTCGTCACAATTGCAGGCCTGTCTAAGCATTTTGCAAATGGCACATGTGGCATTGTTGATATCACAGGGTGTGTTTTTGTTTTTCTTCATTTTATTTTGCTGGTTTAGCCTCAAGCCCAAGGCAGAAGACCTATCTGCATTTGAGTCCTCAAAGTAGGTTATTCCCAGGTACTTTGTCTGTGGTGGTGGTCCTGCCCTCTGTGATACTAACCCATGCATGAGCTTGCCTGTCTCTGTCCCCGGGCACGCTGCAGCATGCTTTGACCGAGCTCAGGCGTCCATCCTGCAGGGCCAGGCCAGGCTTTAAGGCCCAGAGGCTGCCTCATGCCAGAGAGCATGTCACAGCCTGCAGGACTGGTTGTCCTTCCCATCTTGTGTTATTGTTGGGCTGGGAAAGGTCATGGCTTCTTGTCCAGTCAGGTCTGTCTGAAGGTCCTCTGTTCGGTGGTGTACTCCTCAGATAAATAACCCTAGCATGAAAATGGGGCCAATTTGGGTGCTTCTAAGACTGGTGTCTCTCACTGAAGATCCACACCTGGCGAGCTCTGCAGATCTGTGTCACACCTGTAAGCTTCTGAGCACAGAAGAGAGAAGCTGCCAGGCTCACTCATCTTCCCTGGGATCTTTTCCGTTCTATGCAGCACTCCTTTTATTTTCTAGTACAGCAAACACAGCACAGGCTCTTGTTGGAGAGAGCCAGGGCTTATCGTCTGTTCATGGCTAGCTTTCTGGGCCTTGGCTCAGTGTGGAGTGGTTGTGAGCAGGGTGAATCCACTCTGAAACAGTCCTGTCCTGGGCACCAGGGAGACGAATATTCAGTGGTTGTTGAGTGATCAATTGAACCATTGCTGCGTATTGTTCCAACATGCCTGGACCCTGGAGAGAATTTATTCTTCCCATTAATAAAACAACATTCCACCTCTGCTTCTTGCCTAATCCCTAGTCGTACCTCTGCCAATGAGCTGAGCGCCATCTGACAGGAGTGTGGAATGCATCCTTCCGAGTCCTCACTGGAGTCAAGGAGAGTAAGCACATTGGAAACTTTCTACCAAAAATGAGATATGGCATAAGATAAATTGTATCTATTATTTTTATTCATTTTGGGCTTTTTTCAGACAGGATCTCACTTTATACTGCAGGCTGACCTTGAACTCACTATGATGCTTAGCCTGGCCTCAAACTTGTGATCCTCCTGCCTCAGCCTCTCAAGTGGTGGGATTATAGGCATATGCCAGTATGCCTGATTAAAATAGATTGCATTTATGATCATTATCCCAGCATGAAAAGTTAGCTATTAAAGTTCCAGATAAATCTTTAAGCTCCGGATAAGATAGGTCAGAGCTGTTAGTGATTCTAAGAATCCTTAGTGTGAACCCCAAATTGGGTGTGCCCTAAGCCCTGTGGTTAATGGGCTCCTGTTTCTTCAGCTCTCATGCCATCTTCACATTGATACTCTGACACTGAGCAGTTGGAGTTCTGAGCAAGGCAGTTAGGACCTTCAGAATAGTCAGGCCAGGTCAGTTTTCCCCAAAGTGGTGATGCCATGTCCATGGCTGGGTCCACTACAGTTTTCTGGACTTTGTGGTTAATACCAGGGTGAGCCGAAATCCTGCTTTGTTTCAGCCTGTGCTATTACTTAGTCCCTGCATAGGACTCTACATTAAAAACTGTGTTTCCCCTTTCTTTGTTTTTATAGTGATACAGGATGTTTAACATCTTCAAGGTTCTAATTTTGAATGTCAATTCTTACTGAATTGTTACTACAGAGAAATGAAGTTTTATTTTTTCAGTCATGTTGGTGCAGCTCCTGAGATGTACAACAATGGGCCCTGTAAGAATATTTGGTCCATGGTAAACTGAGTATATAATGGTGGTCCTAGAAAATTGCATTACCTAGTGAGAGCACTGCCTTGTTTTGTAAGCACACTCTCATATTTATTGAACAACAAAACTATCTATGGCACATTTATTTATTTTATTGTTTGTTTGTTTGTTTGTTTTTCAGTACTGGGATTGAACTCAGGACCTTACGCTTGCCAGACAAGCACTTATTCTACTGAGCTGTCTCCCCAGTCCCTAATTTATTTTTTGAGACAAGTTCTCACTATGTAATGCTGGCCTTGAACTCATAGTGATCCTCCTGCCTTAGCCTTGAGAGTGCTGCAATTATAGGCATGCACCACCACACCTGGCTTCAATGACACATTTCTTGCCCTATGTCCCTATATGACTGTTGATGGAGGCATTCACTCATTCATTCATTGTCTTTTTTTGGGGGGAGGGGGGTGGTCTGAAGTCTTGCTGTATGGTTCTGGAGGGCTTTGAACTCATTATACATCACAATCTAGCCCCAAACTTGTAACAATCTTCCTGCTTCTCAAGTTCTGGAATTACAGGTGTGTGCCTCTTTGCCTGGCTTCACTTCATTTTCTTTATGTGTGAACTTGTTTGCAAAGCAAGTTGCTATACTGTGTTTAGTCAAGAATTCTCATTCATCAAAGGTTACTAAAATCATGGACTTGGGTTTTAGTGTGACTGGAGTTCTCAGAATCAGCAGATTAAACAGTGCTAGCATTTGCTGTACATGAAGTTTGACAGATGTTTCATTTTCTAAATTTTAGCAGTGCCTGTGGCCAGGACTGATGCTGAGCCACCTGCTGGTGTAGGGGAGGTTCTAAAGACCTGCTGGCTATAGTCTGGGCTGATGTGAACCTAGCCAAGGAGAAGTGCTGTTTCAGCTTCAGAAGCGTAGATGTCTAGATAGCTACATGTTGAGGGCACAGCTCCATCTAGAACATTTCAGGATGAGAGCCACAAGAGCTGGTGGTGACCTGGAGTTTTCAGTGTCCTACTCATTAATCAGGGTACAAACTGCCTGCATTGGTTTTTATTTTGTTATAATGGTTTTTGATGGTAGATTCTTCAAGAATGGATCTCCAACCTACTCCTGTGTAGTCTATGAGTATTCCTCCTCGCTTTTGGTACTCTCTGCTTCACCTAGAGGATTAGTGTCGGATGTGGTCTGAGCAGTTTTTGCAGATACTGCAGAAAGCCAAAGTTAATTCAAGGAAAACCAAATTCATTCAGGGGGAGAGGGGCAGCAAGATAGTTCAGCGAACTATAGCACCTGCTTAGGCAGAGCACAGTGGCCAGGGTCCAATCCCCAGTGTGCCATGCTGGCCCTGCCCCTGGGGCATGCTGAGACAATGACTGGGCATGGTGGCACGTGCCTATAATCCCAGCGCTTGGAAGGCTGAAAACAGGAGGATCACTATGAGTGCAATAAACACCCCATAGACTCTGTACCAAATACATAAAAAATAAAAAATAAAAATAAAACAGAAAAGGAGGAAGAGAGGAGAGGGCAGAGCGAGAATTATGTGGGTCAGTGATAGAGCACTTGCTAGCATGTGTGAAACCCTGCATTCAATCCACGGCACTGTGCAAAAAGTGGGGGGGGGGGATAAATCCAGCCCCCCTCCCCCAGGTTAAATGAAGGAATACACATGAAGCACTAGCAGTGTAAGATTTAGCAATATAAAAAGAAACAAATCTACCTGCGAATCTGTGGTAAGGGAAGAAGGAAGGCACCAGAGAGGCATGATGGGTTGCACTACCACATGTGTGTGCAGAGCTAGCTGGTAGTGAACGTGTGCATTTAGCTGTATTAATTGCCATGTGATGGTGATGGAAACTTTACCAGATCCTTGGGTTTGCAAGAGTATATTTTCTCCTCTTGATAATTTATCTTCCCATATTTCCATTTTCCCCAACTGATGATCAGTGCAACTGGTTTGACATTTGCATCTGAATCAGCAGCACTGGCGATCAAAAGCCACCCTGGGGAACCTGGATTTGTTTCATTCTCAGAGGGAAGGACACATGTTCTTGGCATGGAAGCCTCTGAGGGAAGGGAGCAAGTCCAGCCGTCAGGAGGGGTGGGCATCACAGAGGTCTGGATTTGAGCATTTTGCCATCAGAGCCACCATGCTAATGAGCCACAAGAGTGGCAGCCTGGTGTGATTTAGCTGTCACGACACCCTGAAGGTGCAGGTGTGGTCTAGGAGTATGTCCATGCCCACTTCCAGGTTTTGCTGCTCTCCCCTTTTAAGACACTGATTTTAGTCTCCTGATCCTGAGCTGGTCTGAGTACCAGCAAACAAGCCATCAATTTTGTGCCTATGGTCTCTGAGGGAGCACAGGATTTCTAAAGAAATCGACAGATGAGGAATCATGGGGGTCGTGGAACAGAGACAGCTTGCTTCATTAGTTTGGACTGTATCCAGCCATGGTTCCCACTGGTGAGGGAATGGGAATAGCAGAGCTTTAACATTCATGGAATGCCCTGCCACCTCTCCTAGGTCGGGAAGACATAAAAATCCAATGTCATCTCCAATGTCTGCTGGAGATGCAGGGCTGGCAAAGTGAAGCAGAACACTTTAGACACCTAGGGAAGTGATAAATCTCAGGGAGAGATTGAATATGCGTGAAAGGCATCTCCCACAATTAAAACAAGCGCCTGAAGCCTCCCTAGTCACCTGTGGTGTATTGTCAACCTCAGAGACAGCTGCTGGAACAGTTTATATTGAATATGGGGTTTGTATGTCCAGCCTACCTTAAAACCAGTGGGCCAAGAGAGTCTGCCTTGCTCTGGAAACCAGGCCTCACCTGATAGAACATCTTCAGCCATGACATAAAAGGCAGGCACAGGCTCCTCAGCTGTGGAGCCCGCCATTTGAGAGAGGAGAGAAGAAAGAAGAAGGGGGAGTGGAATGAGAGCAGCAACAGGGCCAGCCGTAGAACCCTCAGGACAGTGGCCTCCCAGATTCTTCTCTTTTACTCTCAGGCCCCGTGGGAAGCCCACTGAGAGTGTTGGGACCCCCCAGCTGGTCTTAGGAGTGCTCCCCTCGGAAGTTCAGCGTGGGATCATTCCTGAAGGCCATTCTTCATCCACATGCACATGGTTTGTGGGTGTCCTGTGACTGTTGAGGGCTTACAGCTTCCTTGCTTGTTAGTGGCAGCTCTCGAGATAGAAGAGTCTACTGGCCTCATTTCCAGAAAGACTAGACCCAATCCTGGTTTTGCTGAGAAGACTACCCAGTCAAGCAGTTGTTCTTTGGGAGGTGTCAAGCCTACAAACCCTGCCTTACTGGCCTAAGATGTTTTATGGCATTTTGAAAGTGCCTGCAGCCATTATTGGGTCTTATTTGATGCAGTAAAACATCCCATTTGGCCCCTGGGCTCTGAAGATCTGTTTTAGCGGTGCTCTCCACGGGCATCTGATTTGTTGCTGCAACAGTGGGAGGAAAGAGCTGGGATGCAGACTCATTCTGCAGGCTCTGGGATTTGTTCTTATGAACCCTGCCATGATTTCTTTTTCAAGATTGGCGATTTAAGATGACATCAGTATATTTGGACCTCTTTCCTGAGGCTCTACTCAGTGTTCGATAGATACCACTTAGTTTCCACCAGCCCAGTGAGGTGAATCAGGCCAATTAGTCCATTTATCAGGTGAAGGGACAGAGTAGCGAAAGGCCCCATCAGCATCACAGGGGAGCTGGAGACATAGGCGGATATTTCCGGGCATCTCTCTGCTGCTTCAGGTCCCCAAAGGATTAATACACAAAGGGTCCCCTGAGCAGATTTCTCTCTAGAGCTGATACCAAATTGGATTTGTTCGTTGGGATAGATATGGCCTTTCATGCCACCTCTGGTTAGGGATAAGTGCACGGACAGCTCTCTTCTGAGCACATCACCAGATGGCATTTGGGTGCAAGCTGTCACAAATGAGACTGCAGAGCTTAATCTGGCCACTTTACAGCAGCAGTCCCCCTTCACTAACCCTTCCTCCTCAGCTCACTTGGAAGGGGGAATGTTTATCACACTCCAAACCAAAGATTATGTTGGAATTTGCTGCTACTGGATTTGGCTGTCACCTTTCTGCTCCAGAGTCTGCTTCCTCCTTGGGGATCCTGGAGCCAGAGAATCTGCATGTCCTTTTGCATCTTCTCCCTCCCCCGCTCCTTGGTTTTCAATATGTAATGGCAGAGAGGAAGTATAACATGATTTTAGGGCTTGCATTTCAATTCCACTGCATTTTTATGGGACAAGCAGAGTCTCAGCACCAGGAGTTATTAGGTTAGTATCTAAAATGGGTTCAGCACTGGGGACCTTATTGTTTACAATGAATTATCCCCCCCCCCCTTCCTTTCTCCTCCCTTGGGATAAGTGGATTGAGGCAGGGCCTCCAGAGAGTAGTTGAAGGAATCCTGGTGCTCTGATTAGTTTTGTTCTCTCAGCTTAATTGTAGAGCTTCCTTTCTCTTGCCAGTGATAACCGAAGTGGTTCTGTGTCCTGCCCACCCCTCCACCCTCTTTTGCTTTAGGAACAAGATTATCACAATGCGGCCTTGTGAATCAATTTTCTCTCTGTACTGATGAAAGTGTAATTCATTCTTAATCAAGCAGCCTTGCTGCTGCAGGCTCTGTGCCGGAATACATTTAGTCACCCTCTCATCACTTTGGGAAACAATCCCCCCAAAAGGACTTTTAGAGGAGAGCTGAACTAGGAGACTCACACGGTGGGATTCCAGCAGGGGGCACTCTCAGGAGGGTTGCTGGGAAATCCCTGGTAGATGGGAGCCATCCATGTGGGCCACAGGTAGGAAAGCCTTGCCACAGGGGCTTTCCAGATTGGCTGTCTCCAGGTCCTGGGTCCATTTCTCTCAAACTTTTTTTTTTTTCCTTTTTTGATGGAACCGGGGATTGAACTCAGGCCCTTGCACTTTGCCAGATAAGTACTTATTCTACTGTGCTATCTCTCCAGCCCCTCTCTCAAACTTCTTACTGGGCTTCCTGTTACATAGTGAGCTGGAGCTAGTTGCATCTGCATGCATGCCTGGATTATGGATCTCCAGCTGAGTACCAGCTCTTCTTCCAGGGAAGGGAAGAGCCACTGTGTTTCTAAAGGGATAGAACTGAATCTGAACCAGTTTAGATTGGGTGGATGTTGCCATTTCTGTTCCATCACACACATTTTGGGGAACAGGAGGAGGCCTACCTCTGCCAAGTGGCTTCCTCTCCTGCCTGCCTACAGTCTGGTTGCTGTCACAAACAAGTAGCCTTTTGATGGAATAGTGGGTGGAAGGCAAGGTAACTTTGCCAGGGGTGGAGTCTTCTGATGCTGGACAGGAAGGAGGAGCCAGGCCCCCAAGGGTGGATCAGAGGCCCCTTAAGATAAAACAAAGCCTTATAGATCTGCTGCTGAGAAAGAAAAGAAAGTCTGTCTGGTCTTCTCAGAATGGAATTGGATTAGTGACAGACTTGAACAGCCAGCTCAGTCAAGAGAGAACTTAATTCCTCCTGTATTATTCACACGACTGATTCTAATCAGATGTGAAGAGACAGCTGGAATGGAGCAGTGGGTCAGCCCAATGACTGCTGAGGAGACTTCGTGTTCTTTTTGCTATCTTTATGGAACTTACAAGAGCACTTCGGGGTGGACACTTTAAGAAGGACCCTTGTGGTTTCTAGGCCTCCCAAAGGAGCTTTCCTGACTGACGGGGTACTTGTACTGGTTTTTGTATGAATTCCGTGTTTTGTTTTGTTTTGTTTAATTTTTATTTATTTATTTATTTGTTTGCTTGTTGTGTTTGTTTGTTTCTTTATTTATTCATTTTGTGGCTGGCTTAGCCTGCCCTGGTGGTGGCGCTGGCGCAGCATGTGGTGCCGGGGATCGAACTGCAGTCCCCGCAGTCGCCTGAGCCCTCCAAGCAGGCGCTTTAGACCACTGAGCCATCTCACCGGCCCCCGTGTGTGTTCTTGTTTTAGTTACTTTCTTATTTCTGGAACAAACTACCTGATGCTCACAAGTTAAAGAAGTTTATTTTAGCTCACAGATCGAAGAGACTTCAGTCCATAGTCCACTGGTTCCAGATCAGGGTAGCATAGCAGAGGAGAGACAGTTCATGGTGTGGCAGGCAGAAAGCAGTAAGCCTTCCTTCTTTCCCTTTTTATGCCCTCCAGGCTGTAAGCCTATTGCTTGATGCCACCCACATCCAAGGTGGGTCTTACCTCTTCAGTAAATCCATTGTCTATGCCCAGAACTGTTTTAAACTAATCAGTGCACTGATCCAGTATCCCATCCATGATCCAGTCCCTTCCCTTCGTGAGCACATGAGGCATTGGAAGGACATCTGGATAATAAGCTGTAACAGTTCTGAAGCACAGTGTGTGACATGTATGGTCACTAGTCATATTCAGTAGAGCTCCACCCACTTGTCTACAGAAGGAGGTCTGCCAAGCCAGGCATATGCCTGTAATCCTAGCACTCAGGCATGTGACCCCACAGCAGGATTGCCCCAAGTTCGAGGCCAGCCTGGGCTACATAGTGAGTTCAGGGGCAGCCTGAATTATACAGTGAGACTGTCTCAAACCACTACCACCCCCCCAAAAAACAAAGAGGGTCTACCAGACCAGGGCAGGGTGATACAGCCACTGTCCATGAGAGCCTCGTGATATGCCCACATCTGAGCCTTTTCAGTTTCACCACCTGCTGAAATGCAGTGTATTTGAAGAGCCCACACTCTACATGTGTGGGGTTGCTTCCTCCTAGAGAAGTCTAGGACAGGGCAGGCTGTTGCTATATTGCCGGGAGCACAGGCATCTTGGCTTAGAATTCCCATAGTGGGTGGGACTCGCTAGATGCTTTCAGTTCTAGAATCATAGTGCAACATGGGACTAGCTGGCAAGCGGAAGTGTCACTGTGCTGTGCAGAGTGAGCCAGGTCAGTCACCAAGCAGCAAATGGACCCAGTGTTGAGCTCATTCACCTTAAGGTATCAGAGAATCACAGGGAAGCTAGAAAGCTTGGTAGCTGATTTTCATGAGTGGAAAAAGAAGACCCATAAAAGCAGTTTATTTTATGAAGGGCTACTTTGTGCCACTTCCTCTGAGCCTTCACCTTTTCCTTTATGAATACTTCCTGCCTATAGCAGTGCCATAAATGTGACAGCAGGCTTTCTAGCAAGGGCCTTATTCTAGTTATAGCAGGAGGCAGAGGGTCCCACAGGTAAGGGGAGCCTACCCACTGATATACCCAACAGTGAGCACAGTCAGCAGAAGCTGTTAGCTGTGCCCTATAGGAAGAGCTTTCTGCTCTCTAGAAAACCTCCTTCCCTGAGGCTAACAGGTCCCCTGAGCTCCTGCCTGAAGGAATGAACCCCAAAGCTTCTCCTTAAAGGCCTTCACTTCACTGCCTACCTTCCCTCTGTTCTGTAGCATAAATCGTGCCTCCTGGTACTGTGAGGAAGGGAGCAGTTGATGTCTGAGATAAAGGATGAAACGAAAGGCGTGGTAGCAACTAGAAAGTTCCAGCAGTGAGAAATAAGTTTGTGTGGTCAGTTCCTCAGGCTTCAAGGTTCCAGATGGATTGGAAATGCCAGGAACTTTATGGCAAGCGTAGAAGTTAGGGTCGCAACCAGGTTACGCATAGGCCAGGCAGTGACCACAGGAGGCTCCCAGCCGCAGGAGGTCAGCAGCCATCACTAACCAGTGCAGCCAGGTCTCAGCTACTTTTTCTGGAAGACTGCAGGAGTAATAGCTCTTCTCCGAGCCTTTCCTTTCCTTATGGCTAAGGTCAAACTCTGCTCTGGCAAGAGAAGATGTTGGGCTGAACCCTGCAGTGCAGGGGGATTGGGCAGCATCCGATTTGCCAAAGAGAGCTTTGCATCCTAACAAACACATGCTCGAGTAACTGGAATCTGGTGCTGCCAGAGCCCTCCCTTGGCACCTCGAAGGGATAGCCAGCATGCTCCTCAGATGGAGGATCCAGGAATTCTTGGAGCCAACATGGTACAAATGGGCAGGATGCTCTCACAGGCCCCACAGCCTGGGCTGCCTGCCTGGAGAAGTGTCCAGGCCTCTTGGGGCAGTGCCTGCCCCACTCAAAGGCCAACACAGTGCACGGCCTTGCTTTTACCCACACCCCTTCCAGACATCACTTTGTTCTGCTTCCCCTGGAAGAACAGCCAGTGTGCTGGGTGGGAGAAATGTGACGCCACTATTAGTAATAACAGCTGCTGGGTTTTCTGCGTGCACCAGGCGCAGTGCTGAGCACTACACACACATTTCCCAGTTTCTCTGCACGTACCCTGGGAAGACAGGACACTGCCACCCCCACTTCGCAGTGGAGAACTGAGTCCAGAGGGAGTGAATGACCTACCCAGGGCCACCCACATGGTTCCAAGACTAGATGGGCTTTGGCAAAGGTGTCACTGCATTAGACTCCAAGTGGCTATGGGCATGGCCTGACTCCTCCAGGCTGCCTGTCCCCTGAGGAGACTCTTGAAGTCTTCTCAGAGGTTGGGAAACCAGAGCAAAGATAGGAGCTGCACACCCTTGGATTTAAACCCTTTCCACGGAGGACTTTTGTCTCAGGCTCCCAGACAACTGAATGTCTGTCTTCCTAGGTTATCATCCTAGTCACCATGCTCACAGGGTGCACAACCCTGGCCCTTCTCTGGTGGCATTGAAGAAGCACATCCAGACAGAGCTCCCATCTGGAGGGAGTTTGGATTGAGCAAAGAAAGCTCTCCATTCCCATCAGATTTGGGCTTCCAGAGGGCTCCTGGAATTGGTTCCACTAAAGGAAACAGCTCAGATGCCTCCTTGCATTCAGCTTGTTAGTCGGGAACTTCAAGGCCAAAAGATTTGGCAGGATTTAAAGAGTCAGCTCTCAAGCTGTCTCATTTTGAGCACACTAATACTTGCCTGTCTTTTGATGGTGAAGCGGTCGCTTTGGAGTCTCCCTCCCCAGCCTTTGCAGTACTGTGGGTAGTGCTGAGGACTCTTCAGATTCAGAGGGTGGCTGAGGTCGGGGAAAGAGCCAGCCCAGCTAGCCTGCCCTGTGGTTTATCTCCAGAGGAGAACGACTCGGAGAGGTCAGGGCTGTTCAGTGAGGAAGGCCACACAATGAGCTATGCACAGAGCACAGTGGTCATCCCTATGCGGGGCTCGTGTCATTCCCCTGCATCTCACCATTTAGTTACATTATAGTCCACAACTCATTCATGTAAGTCAGATCTGTATTCCCACTTGGTACCAAGCACTAAGATAACATATGAAGATGAAGAGTGTGGACTCCTCTAGGGAGTTCTGGAGCTGGATCTAGAATCCACAGTCTTATCTCAAGGAATAATTTTGAGGAAGAGAGCAGGGTGCAGGCAGAGGAAGGGGCTTGTGCCAGAGGCTTCTTTTTGGTGGAAATCGAGGAAGTGCCCCAGAATCAGGGACTCAGGAAGCACAAACTGCCATACCCAAAGCCAGCCTCCAGCCCACCCCTCTGCTTTCACATCTTCCTGACGCTGACCTCAGGCAGTATCCTCCCCACCTGACCAGAGTGGTGCCCATGAACGCTCCTCTTCCCTCCTGAACTGATCCCACCTACAGCCAGTTGCCTCCCACCTCATGGAGAGAAACCCCCTCAGCTGCTGGATCACAGGCAGGTCTGCCTGGGGGACACCTGGGGAGCCAGGAGCAGAAGGGACAAGCTTGTCTTCATCTGACACATACCTGCCATTCTACTCCAGGGCTTGAGGCCAGACAGTTGCCCACATCTCCTTTGAGCCCAGAGAAAATGTGTGGCCCCAGCTGGTGTCTCTGCAGACAGCACAGCACAAAGGTGGCATCTCAAAGACTTGCAGACAGCAATTTGAGACTCTCACAAAATACCTAGGGACCCTGTGCAAAGGCAACATTAATGACATTTTCCTGCTGACATGCTTCTGCCCACCAGCTAGCACTCCTGCCATGTCCTTATTTGTCACCTCCTAATTCATTCATTTATTTATTTTATTTATTTTTTTGTGGGACCGGGATTCAAACTTTAGACCTTGCACTTGCCAGGCAGGCACTTGTGCCACAGAGCTGTCTCCCCCGCCCCTACCTCCTAATTTAAATTCCGGGGCAAATCTATTTGGGCTTGACCACCAATTTGTTGAACATCTATTTGAACAGGCATCTCTGTCACTCCAAACCACCTTTGAGATTAGTCCCTGCTACAGGATAGGTTCCCATGTGAAGGAACAGAACCCAGGGCCCCTTCAATTTTTTTTTTTTTTTCTACTTTCTTACAGCTTACTTTGCAGAGCGCCAAATCCCGAGTGGCTTTCTTTGAAGAGCTCTAACAGGTGACCCAGCCACTCCAGGATCTGCCACTTCTGTTGCTTCCAACACCAGCGGGATGGTCCAACTCCGTGGGAACCATTTGTAGGGGCTGTTTGGAGGCTCCCGTGGGAGTTCTGGAATTTTCTCCAGCTGAGTGGAAAGTTCAGCCCCCTTCATGTGCAATTGTCTTTGAACTATGACCCTGTAGAGATCTCTCATGGTGTTTTAGTTCTTCTGACTTGGATCTGTCTTTCTTTTTTAGAGAAGTGTTTGTCTTTCTTTGTCTTATGTGGGATCCTGTAGTTCTTTGGTCCCTGGTAGCCTGGTGTGTGTGTGTCTCACTGCCCAGTACCAACCTCGACGGCCCAGTCTGGGAAGCAGGTGTAGGGAGTGGTGTGCCAAGGCTGAAGCCTAGAAGGCCAGTGCCACCACTCGTACTCCACCCAGAATTCCAGAAGGTCCATCCCCCCAGCCGAGGCCCTGGCACACAGTAGACAGCCTGGTTGAGTTAGCCCCAGAGGGACCTGCCTACTGCTTATCATCAGGGAGCTTGTCTAAAGCTCAGGACCAGCAGTGAAGGGTCCTCACCAGAGCACCCTAGGGTAGGACTGCTGGGTTTGGGGACAGCTCAGGGCAAAAGCTGTGATAAAGGCCCAGTAGCCAGCCAAGGGGCTAGAAGTCAGAGCCTTAGAGGGATCTAACGGTACAGAGTGCTCCCCCTCCACCAGCCATCCCCACCCAGGGCCTGATAGCCAGAGAATAGCCAGTTATGTGTATCTTGCTTCCCCATTAGCCTTAGACTCCTGCTTGGGCTGGCCATCGTCCCTGGCTATGATCAGGGAGCTCCAAGGCCCCCAAGGCCTCACACGTTTCCTGTCTAACCCCAACACCATTTGCCTCTAAAACCCCAAACTCTTGCTTGAGTCACCCCTCCTTTGGCCATGTACCAGCAAGCCTTCCCAAACCCTCTGTTGTACCTACACCCTGTTTACCATTGCCCTTGTTTCCCTGGAGGCCCTTTATTTTCTGTTTTGAGGACCCATCAGAGTCCCTTTTGTCTTTCCCAGGAGGAGCCTAACACAGTTGTCTCAGAGCTAGTGTTCATATGGGCTGGCACACAACTTGTGGGATCAGAGCCACCTGTGATTGGAGGCCACCTTCTGGCCCTTTCTTTACTCTATGGCTGATGTTACTGCTATGTCCAACTGGGGTCCTAACAGAGGGTTATGCAGAGCAGAGCCAGTGATAGGACTTAATCAGTGAAAAGATTCTTACTAACTGAAGAGGGCCTGGAGGTCCCTTGAGAGCAGAGACCATCTCCAGAGATTTTATTTGGTTTTGAGGATCAAAGGCATTCATGAGATCCTGCCTTGTTTCCACTGCCAGACTGGCCTAATGGCATCCTCAGCTGGCCACCGCCTTCTTGGGCCACCTCATCCCTTGCATGTGACCCAGCCCATGAGGGCATGCAAGGTGGAACTATAGTCTGAAACCTAAGAGTGGATGGTTGCCACTGAAAGGGAGTGTCCTCAGGGCCAGAATCCTCAGCATTTACAAAGTCAGATCATGCTCTTGTGCTTTGACTTTATCTTTCCAGGTCTAGAACACATCCTTGAGTTTCTGCCAGGACCTAATTTCCTCCCAATCTGTAAATTTAATCTTCAGCAGTGACTGTGGGGCACAAGAGCATGATGATGGTTTATAAAAGTGATGTGGGGCCTTGTTTTTTAATTTAACTGCTGTGTGTAGCTGAAGTCTGGGAAACGCCAAACCATGTAGCCACACGGGAGCTGGCTGGCTGGCGTCTGAGCTGCAGCAGGTGCACCTGGAGCCTCAAGGCAGACAGGGAGGGAGGGCAGGAACCACTCAGCCGGGAGTGCTCATCTCTCCCTGCAGGGGGAGATGGGAGTCCTCAGTATGTCTCGAGCTCCAGTAGAAGAGAAAGAATGAAAGCAGTGACTGGTTTTCAGAGGCTTATGTTGTAGCTGAGGTAGCTGTTCTTTCCAGGGAACATTTTTAGAGCATGGAAGCTTGTCAACTGAGGAAGTCTCTGAAGTCCATGGAGACTAAAGCCCTGGCCATGACTGTGTCATTGGAGCATTTCTGGCAGCTCTTGGCTGAAGCACCATGGTGCCAAACCCAGTCACAAAGTCAGGGCTCCCTGTGAGGCCGTGCTGGCCCATAGCCCTTCATTCATCCTGCTCGAGGCCCTACCTCCAACCACAGGTCGCCACTCAGTTCTTCATGTACCTGCCGGCCTTGCTAGACAACGCCCTCTGGTATTATATAACACTTGAGTGACTGTATTTTGTCATCTTAAAGACATGTTTCTCTCTCTTTTCAAAAGTCCTGAGGCTGACAACCAGTGACAGTGACTAAGTGTTCCTCATTGACAGGGCTGGAGCCTTGCAGCCCCCAGCAGTGGCAGCCTTAGCAAAAAATCAGCCTCTGCCAGTTGCCCTGGGGCCAGGATGGTCTCAGGAGGCTCCTAGGGATGTGCCATCCGTTTTTGAAGATGTCAAGCAACACTTCTTCCTTCTGGGTCCGAGTCACACCTCCTGTCAGGGCCAGACCACAGAAGGTTATTTTCTATTCTGGGAGATTGTTGTAATTTAAGTGATTGTTTTAATAAAATCTTAAGCTGTAATACTTTGTCATGAGTTTTCTCACTTTGTCACTCAGGCCAAGGAGGTGGCAAGATAAAGCCTGTGTGGTAGGCTACCTCTTGAGGGTCTGCGAAGAAGCCCTGTGACTGCCCCCAACTGCCCAGGACTTCGCCCCTGGCCCTTTGTCTTTGGTGTCAGGAGGATCACCTCCAGCCATTCTCATAATGGCTCCCAGCAAACGCCTTTGCCTGAGGACTCTTCACATGAGTCATAACCAGGGTCCTGGAAAATGCCTGTACGGGGCCAGGTGCCTTGGTTTTCCTCCTACAGCCCCTGCCCTCCCAGACTTTAGCTCTGAGAACAGAGTGCTAGACCAGGGCATCCCTCCTGGCCCTTCTGTTTGTATGGTTCTCTGTTCTAGGCTCTGGAGAGTGAGGGTCATGCAGAGCCACCAGGGCCGAGGCACCATCTGTGGAGCGGTGGAGACTCAGCTCCTGTCATAGGGTTGTGTGTTAACATTTGCATTTGATGTTGAGATACCATCACTGCAGAGTTTATGTGTGTGTGTGTGTGTGTGTGTGTGTGTGAGAGAGAGAGAGAGAGAGAGAGAGAGAGAGAGAGAGAGAGTATG